>WEIS01031028.1:0-31691 GCA_013389965.1 Todus mexicanus | reverse complement strand
ACGGCATCTCTGGCACTGATCAGTAAAGGAGTTGACAGGAAAATACTCACCCAGCCATTGAGTATTCTTGTTAGCAGACTAGCAAAGAGGAGAATTACGATTTTGCAGAAGCAAAAACTAGCTGGAAATCCCCTGGTAGCACTGAGATGCAAAACAGCTGTGAAAAATAGAGGCGATTGATACTGAGAGCTCACAGTTAGTGAGTTTTAGGGAAAAAGCCCCTTGCTCCCCAAAGGCATTAATAAGAGACGAAAATGGAATAAGTAATGCATTGAGATGCTGCATAAAATCATAATATTTTTGAAAAGCAAAAAGGTGTCCTCCCTCAAGGAGTACTCTAATAAAGATACTGTAGATTTCATTTACTAAATATGCAAAATACAGGTAATGTTCAAATAGATAGTTTGGTCTCATAAAATTAGTTTACTAACCATAGACAAAACATTATTGTTTTTACCTTCAGTTTCTCAAATCTTTACTTTTCCAAATGCCAAACTGAGAAAAAAATCCCCAACAAACCCAAATGTCCCCTCCCCCACACTTCATTTCTCAGTCTTGTAAGTTGTCTAATGAAGAAGCAATTTATGGCTTTCTCTCCCAATTACCTTCTTAAGAGTCAGAAGTTTAATTTTAGAGTAATCTTAATTTAAATCAAAATGCACCTGTACACAGGGCAGCACACACTAGAAGAGTCTGAAGGGTATTTTGGTATATTTCTTTAAAAATAAGAAACCAATTTTTTTTTATTAGTGTTTGTAAAGTCAAATGGCAGCACTTAGGTTTTAACAATGCGCAATAAAGAGAATATAGTTTTCCAATGACTAGTCTAAATTAGCAACAGTGCTGAACGCTAAATGTATAAATATTTTATTCCAAAACACTTACACAGCCTGTGGTTTACAGCTCAAGAAAGCTGCACATTTATAGCTGACCTGTGATGATCAAACTGCAATATGCTAATTCTGATATATATTTAATACTACTTCCACTTGCATACATACTCACGATAACATTTCGCAATAAGAAGAAAAAAAAGAAAAAAGGTGTTCCAACTAAATGATACGCCTATGATCATGAGGCTGGCTTTGAAGTCTGCCATTCCATATTTCTCTTCCAGGTAGTGTTAGAGATAATCTGTTCTTACTTCTCACATCAGCAATTGCAGAAGGTTTCTATCAGTCCTTAGAAGACAAACTATGACTTAGAATGAGGACACCTGAAAGCAGGTTTAGGCCACTGAATTGCAGCATGCTATTTTAGTGTTCTGTTTTCCCAGTAAAGCAAAGATAATTATAAAAAAGCACTAACTGCCACGGTATGCATTGAGTTTGAGCCGGACATGAATTTAGATTACTGTTCCAAATCCAAATCCACTTGGAACAACTATTCAGCTTTCCTGGTTTCAATTGACATCTTGCAAATTTCCAGCTCCAGGAGAAACAGGATCATGGGAATGCCAAGTATTTTTCCCTCCTTCTGAAAGCCTCCTCCTTCTCTGCTGGAGGTATTTTGTGTTTTACAGAAGAACTGGTAAATGTTCCCCAAGGTTCCCAAAACAGAAACAAATAAAGTAACACTAATTTAGAGTGGTTCCCTTCCAGGAGGGTGGCTCTCTACTATTTTTCAGGGCTCAGTCTTACGAATGCCTATGGAAGTCCCAGCTCTCCTCCCTCTCACATGGTGTGACAGCTTCACTACCAAAAATACCTAAAGATGCTGACCTTTCTTATATGGGTGTCTATATTCAAGGGTGCTCTTTCTGATTTGAGCATTTTTAGTTATCCTTTTGATCACAAGCATCTGGAGTCTTACCAAATGCATTTTAGTAATTTCATGGAAGACATAAAAATATATAACACTTGCCCATATTTAAGTACTGCTCATAATGGTTTTACACATCAGATTTTTTTTTTACATATGCAAAAATGTTTAATTTCTAATGTGGAGGGGCAGGAAGGCAGAAGGAATCTCATTTAACCCCAGCATGCAGTTATAAACCTACAGAAGCTGGTAATTTAACTGAACACTTGCCTCCATTCCAATGCTACCTTCCAAAGCATCGTTTCATTAATAGGTTACTCTGGAAAAAAACCCCACTGTAAGTCTTAAAAGAAAGCTGCAGGTTTTTGTGACATTAGCTTGCTCAGCTAACAAGCTAACATTCCCTTTCAATTAATTCTCTAATTTGCTCAGACAGTTAGGAGATATATACATCTTCATATTATGTAAGACACTTTTCAGAATTGTTCCTGTGTATTTATACTATTTAAGTCCTTGTGATTCAGCAACTTAATACCATTTTTAACCACTTGTTGCCCTTTCATTTAGTTTAAAATAACTGGTTAAAAAAATCCAACAAAACAATACCCAACACACACAATCTCCCACTTTAATAAATGCAGGTCTGGAGCTAGCAAGGGTCATGATGAATTATTATCAACACTAGGGTCATTTCTTCATACACAAAGCAAGGTAAGGCCGCATTTACATCCATGACAGATGTTACTGAATTGCAAAGAGAAAGAGACTGAGGCACAAGGAAAGTGAATATGGTGCAAGGGCAGCTAACCCCTTAACCCCAGGGATGGGGGACAGCGAGGCCAGGATCAGCTAGAGAGGAAAATAAAAACAGAGAGAAGAGTATGGAGAGAGCAGGATGAGGATGCAGAAAGGAGCCAGAGCAATGAGATCTCACAGGAGGAGGTGGCAAGGAAGAGCCGAGCAGCTCAGGCAAGGGGAAAGCCCCATCCCAGCTGCAGGAGGTCCCCGGCACCTGATGGTGCTCATGTAGGCTGCTCCTCTAACCCCAGTCATAGCTAGGCTCCTCTTCCCATCTCTCCCTCCATGTCCCCCAACACCAGACAAAGTTGGGAGCAGTCAGGATTGCCACTGGCCCAGCTCTGTTTGGGGGATAGCTGCCATGGAGAACCCACTGGACTTGCTTGCCCCCTGCAGCACTCCCTGCAGTGCCCCTTCCTGACCAGCTTGCTGCTTCTTCTCTGTATATATTATTTTTTCACACCTATGCAGTTGACCCAAAACACATTAATTTGATGTTGAAACAGGTTTCACCTCCCTCACAAGCGCTGTCCCACTGCATGTCTGAGAGCCTTCTCAGCTCCCTCACTGTGGACAGACTGCTGATTCTACACTGACATCATACAACACCTAGGAAGTCAAAACCAAATCCAGCTGTCCCTGAAGGGCTAAGTGATTTAACTGCATTAACAACCTTGGAAATGCATTTTAAAAGCACAGATGCCTAAAAGTCCTCCTGCTTCTCAGCTGTGTTCCAATTTTGGAGCTATGGAGCGAGTGTTCAGAGTTGGAGTCACCCACAAGATGCTTCACCCACATGCTCCTCCCGACAGACGCAACTGTGTTTAAAATCAACACCCCAGAACCATAAGTAGCAGGTTACACCAGTTGTATTTATCATCCCCAACTGTGATGCCACAGCCTAAGCTAATCATGCAAAGGCATGCACTCCACAGCTTCAAAAGTCAGTGTAGGCTCACATTTTTAGGGAAAGTGTTTTGATCGTCCTAACTTCCCACTGCATCTAAGGCACCCTGAATGTACCATAAAACCGTCATCAAATTTAGCCCAGATCTCTTTGTACTTATTTTTTAATAAATGCAAACCACATACAGAAAAGTCCCTGGTTTGTGTCCTAACTTTTCCAGTTGCTCCAGGTACTTGAAGGAAAGCAGCAGGTTTAAGGAGGTAGTAAACTCAAAGCATGCGGTTCTGAGCAGCCACGTATTTCACAACCTTATCAACTCGCATCTTCCAGGGATGGCTACCTAATACATTGCAATTTAGGTTTTACTACTGGCAAACTAATGTGTCTCAACCTGAAAACAGCCTCTCTCTTGTTTGTACAGAACATTTACTTCATTATGTCAAATAAAATAATCCAGTTCTGTAATGAACTTCAAGGTAACCATAAGCACACTAAACCCATGGTTTTGGCATAAATTTGGGAATGCTGTTAGGTAAGCTATTGACTCCTAACAGATGCAACATTAAAAAAAAAAAAAAGTACATCCCTTGAGCAGTAGAAACACACTATCTTAAAGCAAAGCTTAAAAAGTTAAATATATTGGGACTATCTGTTGGGATCCCAAGATTTATTGGGGTTTTAAGAACCTTCTCCTGAGTGATCACCTTCTCGGGCTGGAAAAGAAAAAGCCCTCTCAAAACAGAGATAACCTCTCTCACTCGCTTGTAACAAAGAAGGACACATGATGTGAAATGCTGAGCACCACTAGAAAGAAAAACAAGCCCAAGAAGAATAACATCCGCTTATCTTCAGCAGCCTAAAGATTTTCTGGGGCTTCACATTAACTCAAATAGATTTTTATCCTTCTGCCTTTTGTTTGCTTCCCTGGCTTTCATTGTCCCTTTTCTCCTCCTGCACCATATTTCATCCTTTTATAACTTTGCGCAAGGTTGGCATCCTGTCTGCTCCTGCCTCTGCTCATCACTGGATGAAGCAAACCGAGCAGCTGTCTCTGGGTAAAGATGAAAAGTAGCCCCAGCTTGTCCTACAACCACCCCTTTTCTTTTCCTGTGCATGGAAACCCATCCATCAGTTCATGATAATGTGGTTTTACTTCTGTAATGTGCAGTTGCTTCAGGGTTTGGGGTATGGTCCCTCAGGGGAGTTTCTGCAGCAATGTTTTCCACAAGCCTTGTTACATTCTTTGTTTTGTTCTTATTTTTCCTCTCCATAAGCTTTTCTTAACTTTTGCTGTGTAAGTAAATTCATAAACACATCAAAGATAAACACACGCTGCAGATACAGGAGTTGGTATACCAGAAGCTATGCAGAAGAATATTACCCTCAGATGATTATTTTGATGAAACCGAACTGGTCTGCACATTATAAGGATACATGTTTTGAATTAGAAATTAAAAGATACAGTACATGATCAATTTCTCGATATGTGGAGAAGATATGAGCAAAGAGGTCTGCAGCTCCAAAAAGAATTACTTTTCATGTAATTGTATATATTTGCCCTTGCTCTCATTTTCCAAACCCAAGCAAACAAAACAAGAACAGCTGAACTGAATTAGCGAGTGTCCAAAAATATCCAGCCCATCTTTCTTAAACACACACAAGAATGTTTCTAGTTTGCCAAAAAAGAAGTGATATTTTTAATACTGCTGCCCTCAAAGAAGCTGCCTCTTGGCTGTCTGAATTACAAACTACTGTCTTAGGCAGATTAAAAAAAAAAAAGAATATGTGAAAATACAATTGTGTATAGAACGAGTAATAATGGAATCAGTTGGCAGTCACCTCTGTGCTGCCCCACATCATGTTTTCACTGATTTTTATTCAAACCAATGGCCTGTAAAGTCAACAGAATTTTGCCAAAGTAAAATCTCAGCCCTTAGTCTGGGTATTTTTTTGTTTGCTTTACCTAACGCTTGACCTCTTATTTATCTCCGGAGTCACCTGCAAGATATTTTTACCTTCCAAGACAGAATTGAAATTTTTCCATGGGATTAGTGGCAGAGGAGACAGCAATGAAAATTTCTTATTAATAGCAAAAGTCACAGGGGAAGAGGTGAGGGGAAGCTATTCAGCTGACAGCTCGCAAGTGATACACTGTTTATATACTTTTCCTAGCACCCACTACAGGTTTTACTGAAGCACAACTTTACTCCATTGTGGTAAACTTCATGTTGAAGAATGCAAGGGAAACAAAAAACCTGGAAGCACTAATCATATTAGAATCCAGATATTAACATCAGAAGGAATTATCTTGTGTGGTGTCAGGGTCCAGTGAAGACATATTTGAAATACTGGGCCTAGCCACTTCTCTACAACAAAAATGTAGCCAAGTCCTAAAACGCTGCAGGAATCCTAACCATTGCAAACTATTCTGAGAGCCAGAGCAGTGCGTGTTTAGGCCACATACCGACTGTTTACAGAGCAAAAATCTTTTCCATCAGCTTCAAAGGGAGTTAGACATCACGTCTGGGTGGTTTAAAATGGAAGAATTCCATGCATAAAGAAGGGAGAACCTTTTTGGTTGGCCACGATCATGGGACTTCCCTCTTGCAGGAGGAGATTAAAATAGAACCACCTAGACAAGTAACTACAACTTGTTGCATTTGGAGATACCTTCTCACGGATAATACACACGCATGCAAATGAATTAAGCAATAGACTTTGTTGTTTCTATCCTGTGATCATTTCTGTTTTTAAATGCCTGGGTGGTGTTTGGAAACTATGGGCGAAAGGTAACTTGGTAGAGTGACAAATAGATTTGGACTTTGAGGTAGGGCAGGGTAGGGCATTAAAATAAAGCCGAGTGGTATCTTCCCACCCTATAAATGTAGATAGGTTTTGAGAAGGAAGAAAACAACTATGTTGGCATGAGCTGAGCCAAGGAAGTATGTGTCTATTTTTTTATTATTTTTTTTTTTAACAAACAAAAGTCTTCCAACCACAGCATTTTCTTGTTGTTTCATTTCATTGCCTATCCAAACACAAAGTTAAAAAACACACGGAAGCCAGACAAGGCTCACTGGGCAATGAGGTAGGAAAGGTGAAACAACGGCCGGCACTCAGAAGCCTCCCTTCCAACAAATTAGCCACATTTATAGCTTTGAAGGACTCCTCACATGGGTTCTGATGGCAGGGCTGTTTGCCAAGCCTGAGAAAGGAAGATCAAAGGACACCTGGCACTTGGAGACAAGGGGAACATTCAGCAAGTTCAGAAACGTTGCCCTGTGCCTCCAGAGAAACAAGTTGGCTGACTGGGAACACCCTTGTAGGAAAAGCTGAGTGGTCTGATAAAAAAGCCATCAGCAAGTTGGATAGGTCTGAAATATGGGCGTACAGTTCCCTTTTTGCTGTACTTAAGAGCAAAATACAATTCTGCAGGTGAATTAGTGATAGTCTTTGGAAGGACTCTTCCACTTGCTCCAGCCAGCTGCTAAATGAGACTCCCAAGGAGAAAGCTGTACAGGTGCCTACACCATTGGGTCTTCTGGGCCCCCCTGGGGCAGAGCCCAAGGCCCTGTTACCCCTCAAAGTCGTGCCTTAAAGGATGCTGCACTGGAATATACATTTGGGCAGAGCTGCCAAAACTTCTCACATCTAGTACTCAGCAAGAGCCTGAAAGAAGGAAGGAATGCAGATGGTCCAGGAAACAGTTTCCTTTCAGAAATGAAAAGCAACAGATCAAAGCTTACTTCTTCTGCTACTCTGTCCCCTGTATCAAAAAAAAAAACCAACTTCCTGCAATCATGAGTCAGAGCCCTTTAAATAACACATTATAGGCCAATCACTTTGGAAAAGTGTATTTCAGTGCTAAATGAATAAAGATATTAGCTTTATGTATTTATATATATCTCTCTCACTAGATTATGCATAATTAATTAAAATCAAACACATGCAATGCAGCTCTGGAAAGCTTCCATGTGAAACAAAATCGAAAGGCTTAGAATACTTAGTTAAGAAAGAAAATGAATACAATTAAATCATACCAACAAAACAGACCAAAGCACATCAACTCATCTTGTGAAAATCTGCAAACTGATATAAGAAAATACATTTTGAAAAGAATATACTGTGCATAATTGACTGACATTGTCATCATGGCAGTAAAACAACATGATGGGCACAAAAAATGGACATTTAGTGGCTAGAAAAAAATCACATATAACAATAGCAGGAATGAAACCAAAAGCATTGACCTGATTAGAGGACTGAAACTCAGGTATCTCTGGGGCTTTGGACAAGCTCTTTCTTCAAGGGGTAGCTGAAGTGGTACTCAACCAACACTGGCCCACAATACTTGCCACCCTGAACCAGCACATACGGAGTGGGGAGCACACAAAAGCCCCACACATCGTTATTCCACAAAGGTCATTTCTTTGCTCTATCAAACAAAGTATCTCCTTGTACTGTAATTTTCCTTGGGCACTGTGGTTGCTAAGTTATCCAGGTCAGCTCACATCATCCTGGGTGGCAGCAGATCTGGCACCGAAGGGACGAGGATGGCTCAGCCGTTCTGCCCAGTCAGCTCAGCCTGCCCACGCTGATGGCCCCCAGCAGCTCAGCTGTTCATGGAGCGGACACAGGGCTTTAGTCTAATGCACAGACGTTTCCCTACTGTGTGCTGCAGAGTATCATGTATTTTCGTATAAAAAAGGAAGTATGTAGTGTTGTGCGAGACTACACATAGGTGGACAACTGCACTGATATTCATAGAGGGAAAAATCCTTTGCAACATATTATTAATACCAAAATTGTTACTGTCCTATATGTTATCCATGCTTGCCTTCTGTGCAAAGCTTGGGACCATCTCAAGGACAATCAACTTTTCCAAATGACACCCACAGCCCTAAATAGAATTTGTGGAAGGTAGCAGTCAAAATCATTTTGACCCTAAATAGTGCATCTCACTTTCTGCTTTATCATGAGTATAAACATGTGATATACAACATAGTTTCAAAAAGTCAGCTTGGACCCAGTTTCCCAAGCACAGAAGGGAAAAGGCTAATGTTAGAGAAGAATAATCTGCTTACTACATGTATTTGGTAAAGCTTTCCCAGCACTATGTACAATCCTTCTACAGAAAGGGATATGAACAGGCTGGTTTTGAAGTACCTCACCAGATTCTGCCTCACCCTGAATATTCAAACTTTAAAGCAGTCTTTTTGTACCCAAGCTTGCCTCCAAGAAGAAGAAAGGGGAGTAGGGAGTTGGGGGAGGCAGGGAAAGAGGGGAGGAGAGGAAGGAGGACCTGACAGATCAACTTTGCCATGTGAACTGGAGGCACAAACAAAATCAGGTTTGGACCCTTTTTGTTTATTTTTAAATAGAAACACAGCAGAAGAGATGCAGGTCTTTGCTTAGCTGTGCTACTCGTTGCTGAAACTGAAATGCTGGAGCTCATCTTTCCTAAAATTCCGTAGCAACAGCATGAAAATAGCTCTCGTTTTAAACCAACTAACCTTTCTTTATCAGCTGAGAAAACCAGGCACTTGCAGAATGCAATTAATCTTCTCCAAGGTGGACAGCTCAAGGGCTGCAGTGGATAGCAGTCCAGAAGTGTCCATTTTTCCTCTATTGATTACGAAGGAAGTTTACATTTTTTCAGTTTCTGCTGCATTTGTATTTTCATCAAGAAGTGTTTCATTCCATTCATGAAGAAAAACAAGCAAAGCTCTCAGCGCTCCAAAACTGGAACATTCTTGTCAAAGAATTTAACACGTTAGACCGGCAAGATTTAGGAGACTGAATGCGAAAGAACACAACGAGGCAGCGATAATGACAAAAGGGTAGCTTGACAGCATATTGACTGAGAATGGCTTTCACATCAGGAAGAAAAGAATAAACACCATTTTTTGAGTGCCAGATATGAAACAGGCAGTAATGTAACTAAACAGATGACTGACTCTAGAGTGGACCTTACAGATAACTGCAGGGTAACAAATAAATTTTAAACTGTACAATGCTTTTTAAGCAATTTACAGGCTTGTATTTCTGCATTCTGTATTCCACACATAGAGAGAATCAGTTTTCTCCCAAGCTGGGTATATTGCAAAGCTTAAAGTCAAATTTCAGCATGCCTGTCACCAGAAAGAAGGAAGATAATGAACAATGAGCAATGAGCTGGGACATTGACAACAGAGCCACGTGGAATAAGATCTTAATACAAAATATAAATATATATATAATTTTTTTGGGCAGGTATTCTGGCAGAAAAGGATGGGGATGAAGACTCCTGATACGCTAAAATAGCCAATAGGGTTTATGTACTTAAAAGTCTGGAGTAATAGACTGAATGCTAAGACCATTCCTGAGCTTCTATCAGGATACACAATGTAAACACCTGACTCCAAGCAGTCTTGGTTAAAGCTTATCTGACGACTGGCAGCAGGGGAGCCAGAGCAGTGCAGCTGGCAAAGCTTTCCTGACATGCTTAACCCAAGAGCTTAGTTACTCCCACCCTGTGTTTCAGAGAACACGTTCTTCTCTGGCACTAGTGGGATCTCAACTGGTCCCCCACCTTTTTGAAGCAGCAGGCAGCACCTCTGGCAATTTAAGTTCTTTATGGACTAACAGGCGTGACGCGGCCTTCTCAGACTCTCTCTCATTGCAATCCTCTCTGTCCTGTACCTTATGGCAACACTTATACTTCATATGAATGCACACAGCCAGAGGCTGGTAAGGAAAAGGGCATAAAGGAATTTCACACACCACTAAAAGTAACACAAATACTGTGACAATGCTCAAAAATGGCAGGAGAATATTTAGAAGGGTTGCTGGACAGAAGAATTAAGAAAAGAAACTGCCTTTCTGCATGATATATAACTGATCAGTTTGACACATCAAAAGACAAAACTTTATAACACAAAGGCAGGAACAGTAAGAAGGCAGGACTAGGATGCATAAGAATTTAATAGAGCACTTCAGAGCAGTAACATTTCTGCTGGGTAGGGCTTGACCAAGTGCAACTTTCTGGAAACTATGCTGGCTAATACATATTTTTTTAAAAATTTTAATTATTTTTTTTTTTAGGACAGAAAAGAGAATTGATTTGTCTTCCATTTTAAGGGATGTAGTATGCCATGAGACAATCAGGACTTATGAGACAGAATCAGTTTTGTCAGACCAAATTACATGGTTAGGGAAGTAAGAAACAGTAAGGCTCTGAGTCTTTCCAGAGGGACATAACTTTCTGGACTCTGAACTCAAAATCTTATCTTTGGTCTCCCAGCTGTTCCATCTGCCAAATGATCTTTAGATGACAGCCACTACCAACACTATAACTTCTACAGACATTGGTCTCCATTCAGGGCACTGAGGTATTATTTATCTATGTACCATACCGTTAATATATATAGATATAGATATATCACAGGTTAGTGTATGAACAAGACTTCCACTGAATTTCCACAAGGTCCTACATTTCTGTGTACCATTGCAAAAATTACTGTCTTTTCAAGGTATTACCAAGGAATGCACAGTCCATTTATAGAAGAGCAAACCATATTGGTGGATAGCAAGCGAGGCTAAAATTAAAGTAATCTAAATCTGAAAGCGAATCGATATAAACTCTTTTGCATCAAGACTCAAGGGACTGATATAGCAAAGACAGGAATTTTTCCTTTTATAGTTTGCTGCTACTTTTTGGCAGTTACGAACAAAGAGCTGCCCTTAAACAGAGTGCTTGGAGAACATCTTCAATCAGGTTCTGTTTGAGAAACCGAACAACAGCAATTGCGATTAAAGTTACAATAAATACATTGCTCCCACTTAATTAATATTTTTTTCAATACAATTGGTGTGTAACAGGTCAGATGAACAGAAAATTGTATAGTATGGAGATCAAACTGTCAGGTAGCACATTAAAAATATTAAAAATGTTTTCCATGACTGTTCCACAACATCCAGGGAGATGGGACTAGCAGAACAACACGTGCACCGACCAATTCTTTGTAAGTGGGAAGCTGAACCCTGTAATCTCTTCATCATCCTGTCAGCGAGTTAATGGTCATTACCATGAGCAGATTCTTATTTTATCATGTGAGTCAAAGCATCACTGGTGCTTTTCATATGATAATACCGATGCTTTAGACGACAATTAAAATGAGTACATTTTTTTTAGTTTTACCTAGGCTTAGCTGCAACCCTTCAACTTGCAAACACCACCTTGAAAGTCTTATCAGAGACACTCATGTACAACACTATTCGCTTTAACAACAAACCTCTCTTCCTCTCATTCCCTCTCCCTTAAATACAGTGTAAAAGGCTTAGAGCTGGAAACAATAAAGGAAAATGTTAGCCGAGAAAAACCTTTCCTACACATAGCATAATGCTACCATCCAGAGCACAGCAACCAGAGCTTAATGTGTTTTTGTTGAAGATTACCAAAACTCAAACAAATCTTGCTTTCCTTTATCAGCACTAAAAATATTCTAACAAACATCCTCATGTCAACAGTTACATATTTTCAAAACAGAAATCTCCCACTGGGCTTTGTTTGTTATCAGCAGAGTCATTTTGCAATATTTCTCCATCCAGCTCCCCTCTCTCAAACAACCACCAGCACTGCTGATCTCTTTCATTTTTGGAAATGTTTTACTTAGTCCAAACAAACGTGGAAATCAGTTTTCATTCAACTATGCAACAAACTCAAGAGTTAGACTTACAAAAGGTTTTCTTTTGCTGTTGTTTTGGTGGGGTTTTTTCCAGGTTAAAGATATTCTTGTGTATTTAAATTGAATGGTAGTGGTGGTTTGGTTTGATTTGCAAAGGATGCTTTTAATCCTGCCACTAAATTAAAAAAAAATAATCAAGAACTGGCCTGCAGCTAAGTGTGAGCATATGTAAAGCAGAACTGAGATCATGCAGGGCAGTGTTGATCTTGGACCCTAAAAGGAATTTTATTAAAAGTTCAATGATCTTCCGAGGTGACTCCCTCAGCCTCATGATTTTCTGTGTTACCTCAGGACAACTCACGTACAGCAAAATTAAAAAAAAAAAAAAGAAAAAAAGAAAGAACTGAATCTCAAGTCAACTTGTGCAATACCTCCCAGATTAACATTCCTGTTTCTTCTTCTAAACTGACAAAATCTAGTGAACTGGGGAAGGGAGAGAGAGTACATGGAAGGAAGAGCTTTCCTCAGAGAAGTACTCCAAGCTCATGTGCACTTCACTGTAGTCCTTTCTCAGGATAGGAAACCCATTCAACACATAAATCTATTAAACATAGGAATTGATGAAAGACAATGAGAGCACTGGAAAAAAAAAAAAGTAGTTTGTGAAAGCTGCCAGCAGTCCCTATTTGTGCTGGTGTCCCCTCCCAAAAGGGTAGCCACTGAAGAGTAACATCACACACCATAGGCTGCCCCATCATCAATATATATGAACATCTCCGTTGCATCTACCTAGAGCCAAAGCAAACCTGTGACCAGTGAAGGAAGGCTCCTCACTGCAGCGCTGTTCTCCATGGCCCTCCCTCTTTCCAAAACCGTATTTGATCGGTATGAACCGAGTTATTGCCAGCCGGCAAGACACAATGTTAAAGGCTTGTATGGTAAACTCCAACGTATAAATGGGGAATCGAAGCCAAGATTTTACAGTATGATTAATGCTTCTGGGTGTACACACAAGTTACTCTGAAGAAATGCTGAGTTCAGCTTCTGGATGGAAAAATAATAATAATAATTGAGCTCCTTTAACAACTCTTAAGCTAAACCAGCTTTGAGTTGAGGTACTCAAATCACCGGTTGATTTGGGATGGTTGCCATGAGGCCTTTGAGAGATCTACCTTGAGAAATAAATTAAGCTGCAATATATCATATTTAAAACCTGGCGTCCTTGCTTCAGGTTGCTCTTCACTCCTTGCTCAGCCAGCTTTTGTAGGTGGGGTAAACGTGCACTAAGAGATGGAAAAAAAGAAAAAAAAAGGTCTTTCCCGAGGGCCTGCAGGCAAGTGAGTTTCCATGTGGTAATCAAGGGCGTGAGCCCACAGACGTGCTGCAACACCTCCAGTGTATGCTCTTCCTGTACGTTACACATGAGGTATCCTGCTCCGAGCACACACGTAGTGGGCATCACTGCCATCCCTGCCATAGCTCACCTCACAGCTTGCAGCCTGCACTCACACCCGCAGCACCCGTGCAGCCACCTGCTCTGGCACATCCTTCTGCAGGGGTGAGAGGCTGGCTGCCTGCCCGCCCTGCTGCCCCACCAGAGCTCCATGCCCCATGGTGGCCCTGATGAGGGGTCATCTCCTGTGAGAGGGGAGCTCACTCCACTGGAGGAGAGTGGTGGGCTCGCCTGGAGCGGGGTGGGCTTAGCCTGTCTGTGTTCTGTGACACAGGGCAGACACGGGCAGCTCAAGGCAGCTGATTTCAACAGGGTTCAAAGCCATCTCACAATATTTGCTTTTGATTAGGCCACTGTGTGCTTCTCACTTACCAATGATCATTTAAACATCAATCATTGTTCACTCTGTGCCACAACAGAAGCTTGGCCTTCATACAGGTCTTCTCTCTCCACGCTCTCCTTCTCCACTCCCCAAACCTATGATGGTTCTTTGGCCTACTCCTTATGTCCAGAGAAGCTGCTCCTCTCTGAGCCATCAACTAGCATGGAAGGCCATCAGATGCATTATCCAAGCTGGCAGCCACCCTGGCTGGACTTATCCAACACAGTAGCTGCTCTCCAGCAACAGTCTAGAGGTACGCAAGTGCCCACTTGGGCACTGGGCTGGGCTCCACTACCTTTGCTTCCCCAATGGCTTGGGAGCTCTGAGAGAGCTGATAAGCACCTTGGATGTGCCTGGGGGAGGGGCAGAGATAAAGACCAGGTCCTCTTTTATACAAAGCCAAGAGATAAACTGGCAGAAAGGACAGACAGACAAGCTTTATGAGCCTCTGTTCAAAGGCTGCTGAATCCTGCTGAGAGGGGATTCAAGGGAGCATATCACAGCTAGGAATAGTTGTCTTAGGCCATTGAATTTCAAGTCTCTCCCTCTTTTAGTATCTAATATCCACCACATTGAGCTCTGTGTGTAGGGGCTGTATGAGATAGCGACACTGGTTCTGCTGCTCTGGAGAACTCTGCACCAAAAAAGACACTGACAGCAGGAAGCATGCGGGTCACCTCCTCTGTCCTAGCACTACTTGTGTACCAGTACGCAGCAGAATAAGATGCTTCTTTTGCCTTAATATTTAACCTCTTTTAGACCTTTGATGTGTTTATGGTTCTGCCTAAAAACACCTGAAAGGCATCCACTTGTGTACTAGGCACACTGGATGCACTCAGCAGAACCTAGTTTTACAAGTGAGATGAAGCTCAGCCTTCTTTCACACTCACACAAGATACACATCCAGACTGGGGAAAAAAAGCAATTCTTCACATCCTTTTGTGGACCTAAATTGCAAATCAAACGGCACCAGCGGACTGCTCTCCTTCCTCAGTTCAATGAAGAGTTCCCACGCAGAAAATATCTTATGTGCCTGCTAAACACTTTCATACACAGTATCCTGCTAAACTCTCAATTAGAAAATAAAATTTAAAAATATAGTATTATTTCAACAGCTGTTTACATGTACCAGTCAAGAGTCTCCATCATAGCCACAATACCAACGGTGCAACTATCCACCAAAGAGAAACCTAAATTCTACGGAATTACTGTGGCAGCGTTGAAGTGCGTGAGCTGCCAAAGCATTCAGAAAGTTAATAGATTTGTTTATGGACTAGACAAGGCTTAATTAAACCAGGCAGCTCCAAAGAACAGTAAATCCTCTCTCCTCCTGTCTTCCCCTCCCCCCCTCCTTTTTTTTCCTAGAGTATCTTTCTCCTAGTGCCTTTCCACTTCCTAATAATCCCATCACTAATGACAGATATGTTATCAGTCATCACTGGGATTTGACACGTTCTTAATACCTGTCATGACAGCTCTGAAGTCTGCATGCTCCCCCATTGTATTCCAAGGCATTTGCAGGAGGTAATGGACACATCAAACAGCAGTCAGTGGCTCTGCTTTATTGGGCTGCTGAAGGCTTGCAATATAGGAGCAGATGCTTAAAAAACCTAATCCGTGATTATTCAAAATTACACAGAGAATAATTAAATATAAAACACTACAAATAGCTCTTGCACTCTTTATGCCTATGATTATCTTGGGCACGCTGCAGAATTGAAGTTATTATGTGTTTATTGATAAGAATGCTTTAATATTTTATAAAAATGTATCAGTACTGGTAATAGTGAAGATCCCCTTAATAATCCAATGTCATCACTGAAAAGTTGAAGGTATTATACTCATGCTGGTATCATGGTAGCGTATTGCTGTGCCCCTACAGAGTCTCTTCTAGTTCCCTGGGTCTCTGCTTTACTTTAATGGAGAACCTGATGCAGAAGTGAGGTACAAGTCAAGGCTAGAACCAGAGTTAACATATCAGAGATGAACACGCGAATTGATATGAAAACAATGGGATTGTGAAGTGTGTCATTCACAGTAACTGTCAGTGTTATAAAACCAACGACTAAAGTGCAGTACAACATGGGTTTGAAAAGAGAGTGTCTCTTTGATGGGAACACAAGAAAAAGACTGTCTTGTCACCACGCAATAAGGCAAGGATCATGAGGTAGCAGCTCTTCTACGAGTCCACTCCCAAAGCCTGCTGATTTCTGTAGACCTCAATATAGGTGTTTTTGATTTTTTGTTTTCCTTTGTTCAACACCTCAAAAGAGCTGTGAAAGATAGAGCACTAGAGCACTCCGCAGAAGAAATTCAATATGAAACTCTCTAAACAGATGTATTTTCTTTCAGTCAAATTCTAGTATTACATCAGATGACTCTGGTCATCCATGCACATTATTTTTCAGACACAAAAGTAGAATAATTTCTCACAGTAACATTTCTTTGGAGCTTTAAACTTGCAGACGACATTCTCTCAGCTTAGCTGAGCTGCTGCAAAGCATCATATAGCCACAGTCTCTGCCAACAGCACATGAACTGCATAGCAGCAGTATGCCTTGCCACTAGTAAATGCAATAGCTTGTTGTTCTCAATATATTTACAGTTTTGCACAAAAGAAAAAAAAAAAAGCAACCCAAAAACAACCCAACAACAAAAACAAGAAACCCACACAGATTAGAGACAATGCAGCCTTGTGCACATGAGTAACTTAAGGCCCTTTCAGCAAGGCAATAAAGCTAAGGCAGAATTGTGAGCTGGAGTCAAAAGGAAGTGTTCTGTTGACATAATGAGCTTTGGAGAAGTTCTGGAGTGAAGACAGGCAAAACACATTCAGCCACCTAAGTGACTGCATGTTCTTTGGACAAAATTGTTAACCAATACTAAGGGTCTCAAGGGATTGCTTTCATTTATAAGATATGGATGAGCAAACTGGGCTTTTTTACAGTGACTTTTTTTTTTTTAGGAGAGACACAAGACTCTTGCACCTGTTAAGCACTGGGGAACAAAAGTGATGGCATTTGGGGAGGGGGGGGTGTTGTTCTCAGTGTGTGGCTTGACAACATAGCAAATCCTGCTCCAGGGATCTAAATCACTGCAAAACCAGAACTGGTCAAGCGCCTGTCAGCTGTAGCACTTTTGGAAAAGCTTAAAAGTTAAAATCTGTGTCAGTAGTCTTCCTACCAGGTCAGATATTGCCTGTTCTTGAACTGCCAACATAAAAACATACCACAAACAAACTTGATATCATATTTACTGATCACGGCCTTAAAATCTTATGCCAGGAACAAATTTGTACTGCTGGCTGAGCCTGGGTTGCATGGAGGCAAGATGATGGCAGCTCGGCCCATTGAGGAGTCTTTACAGCAAATACTCCCTTCTGGCTTCGCTCCAAGAAGCATTACTGCTTCTCCTGCTGTCTACACTTCCAGTTATTCCTTTCATATACCCTCTCAGCTGTAAGCAAATCAACATGCCAATCCCTTGGGACACATGGCTTAGCTTATACTTAAGACTTGCCATTCTAGTTTGTGCTTTGGACATTGATTTCCATTGTCTCAGCTATCACTCGACAAAAGGGCATTTAATTGCTGTCTCATTTAGTCTGGGGGAGAGGAGGAGAACAACTTTTACCAGTCCTGTGATTGATGGCAGCCATTAGCACCTTCTAGCACAATGTGGACTTATTAGAAGCTCGATTTACATGTGAAGTTCATTGCCATACAAGTGAATTAGATTTGCAGTTACGCTTACTTGAACAACTTTAGAGACAAAATCTTCATATGAAATGAATTTGCAGAAATGCTTATGCTGGCCACCCATTTCAAGGGAAAACTTTGAAGATTAATGAAGTTTGAGGAAAGCTTCTGGAAAGAAAAGGAAGTCTAGTAAAGGTCTCATAGTTTTTGTTTCTCTTTTCAAGCACTACCATGTAGGTATTTAAACAGCTGTTAAAAGAAAAGAAAAAACCCAACCAACGTGATTTATACTTATTTACACATGGCTAACACCAGGCAACACCTCATAACCACTATGCCTCAAAGTTCATAATTGCACACTACAAAAGGCAATGCTGAAAAAACCTATAAACTATCTTCCTGCCTTTTATGAGCATTTTCTATTTTCTTTGTGAAGGAGGAATGAACAAAATTAATATCCACATTTAATATCCTCCATGTTCTGCAGTGCAATGAGCCACATTGCTGGTGTTCAAACTAAACTGCTGACAGTGGATTTTTAGTACTCATCTCGTTTTATTAAAAAGCACAAGAATGCTATTCTTCCTTTCAGTGAACAGAGCTCAAGAAACAACTAGATCAGTGAAAGCTTCTTGAAATATTACCTTTAATCAGCCTGGTTATGTGAAACTGGCAATAATTTCAGTAAAACTTTGATGTAGCTTAATGTAACTTATCAAAAATGTTTAATCATTGCAAAATCTAAGACCAAGCACCTTTTGAACATCAGACTTCCCAAACAGATGTAGAAACAAGCCAAGGCACTGGGTATTATCAGAAACACCTTTGTGCATTTTTGGGAAGATTTACCACAGGAGAGGCAGATCGAGAAAGGACGACTTGCAGTGAGCTGATGATGTACAGCCAAGCAGCCATCCTGTCTCAGCAGTGGGAGCACTAACCCTGGCCAGGCAGGGACTTTCTGAAACCGTATCAGCTATACGCACACACACAAAAAAAGCACTTCTGGCTACTCTCAGAACATATCCTCTGTCATTCACATAATTGGTTTAAAATTCCACAGCAAAATTACTCTGCTATTACTTGCTTTCAGTGAGTCCACCCTTACGTTCGCATACCCCAGAGGACCCACCTTTGTTCCTTAGTGACGCTCATCTTCCCTGATGCATATTTCTAAGTAAGCTGAAATAGTGACTATTTTCATGCTTTTTCCTACATTTAAAAAAATCATGATTTTAGGTACTGAAATGAATGTGTGAAGGTGGAATGTACTTTTTTGATTTAGAAAGCTGTCTTTACTTTTATTCATTTTGCAGCTCCCATGCATGTAAAACTATTTCAATCCCTCCTTTTCTCAGTAGTTTGTAAGGGGAAGTAAAACTTACACAGAAACATCTCACCCAAAAAACCCCTTAAGAAAAACCCCTCCCAAACTAGCACACAGCCAGACACTATCTAAACACTAGAATGAACTCATTTTCTTTACTTGGCTCTTTGTATATTCGCCTCTCCCATTCTTTTGCTTCTACTTGGTGTCAGACAGGAGATACATGTTTCTTCATCTTTAGTGCCACCTTATGAAAAGTATGGTCTACAGACAATTACTTCTGGTAGCCAAGATGAGGGCAGCACAGGTGATCCCAGCAAAATCCCTCATTTTCCCCTCCACGCTCACACCAGGCTGGAACCAATGCTCCCATGAGCAGCGCTTCCAGGGGCTTCGCCAGCACCAAGTGAGCTGCCAAAACCGTTTTAAACTACTTTGTGGATAAAGAACAGATCGAGAGTCATGTTCATGCAACCCCTCTGTCAATTTTCACTTCAGGTCTCTTTGGCTGCTTGCAGATAAAGAAAATCCGTAGTTGGAAGAAGATTTTACAAGCTATCAAGCCAACACATGCTAATAAATGTGAACAGGTCCTGGAAAAGAAGTTGATCGAATCTCTCCGATCACCCTCAGAGGCACAGTCAAACCCGCGCACCTTCCAGATTCAGGTCAATCACACATCTGCTCAGCATCCTCCTGGGAGACTCAGAATGTAAGTGCAAAATTAGGGCAAACACTAGCACAGCAGTAAGCTGGAGTATCTTGCTGGCAGAGGTACAAACCTGCTCTTCAACCCAGCACAGCATCTATAAATAGCTTTATGAATACAGAGCCTCTGCCAAGCTGTTGGTTTTTTGTTTCTGTTTTTTCTTTGCTAATTTTTAATGCCTCTTGCAAGACTGGCTCCTAGAAGTTTTATCTCCATTAGTAGTAATAAACATTTATTATATGCTCCAGTAATGTCTGAAAGTCTTGACGAATAGAAGCACATTTGTCTAGAAAAATAGAATATAATTTCCCATTTAGAAAGCTCTAATACATTAAAAAAAGGAAAAAACGAGCTTACCTGAAAACACGAAGATCACATGAGAGGTCTGCATGCACACCACAGCTTGGGAGAAAGGAACCCACTTCTGATGGGACTTCAGGAGGGTACAGGGCAATATCAGTGTTTAGTCTTGTTCAGCTGTGCTCCAGTGGGTACCAGCTGAGCCCCAGAAATGAGCCCTGGACTGTCCCTCTCACTCTTCTCACCTGGAACAACAGAAAAGGCTGTCAGCATTCTCAATGCAGGAGTGATGCAACATTTCATATTCAAGACCCAGGGTGGATGTTTACACTGTCTGACCACTAGAGATACAGCCTTGTAAAAGGGGAAACTTATTACAGCTGCCATTATCAACAAGCACGGTTCTCTGCTTTACTGCAGGCGCCCTCCCAACTTAAGATGTCTTGTACATGCCAAGCACTAAAAAGTCACCCTAACTCTGCCTTGGAAGGGCCACTTTTCTAGAAAATAATGGCAGACCCATAACAAACTTGTGCAAACCCAATCTGTGGCTAGAAGAGTTTACGGTAAGAATTTATTTTGAGCTGTCAACGGTTGGGTGACCAAATCAACGAGTGCTAATTTTAAATAGGGACATTAATCAAGAACTTAAATTACCTTGTACTTTTATCTACTATCATTCTCTTGTATCTCCTTTTTTCCCCCCTCTTCCCCTCCAAACCCTTACATAGCTCACCATCCATTTCCAAGGATGGATGTCTAAATGAAACCCTTTACTAAGGCTCAGTTTTTAAAAGCAATGTCACTTTGCAGTTTCCCTTCGCTTTAGAAATTAACTTCTAGCAGCATATTCTTGAAAAGCCTACATCTATACTTATTTCAGCTTTCTGGGGAATAATTGAGTACAGAAAGTAAATTTTAACCTGATGAGAATTTTATTTCCATTAAAAAAAGTAAAAGGAAATGCATAATAAAGAACTTATTTCCTCAGTCTCCCTCTTTTTGTCTTTTTTTTTTTGTTTGTTTCCCCCTTCTGAAAGGAAAAGACAAAGCAGACAATTCACTTTTTCCCCCTTTCAGAAATCCTAAGAAACTCACCACCATATACTTAAGTTTTGAGCTATGTAGAGCAGGCTAAATGCTTTATAAGTTCTGAGAAACCTGGTCTCACTGGCCCTCATCCGAGCAGGGTGTTGGACTACACAGCTTCTGGTGGTCCCTTCCAACCCAAGTTATTCTATGATTTTTTTCCAAAGTGAACAACGACTGGTTTGTAGTGTTGGTATTTGCTATAGAAGAACCATCAACTTTACAGTAACACATTTTCTACCTGCAATTCTAAAGTCAAAACACCGTTTTTAAAACCAGCCTGAGCTCTTGTGTCACATGTAGCTATCAGACCCACCTGCACCGAAAGCAGTTGGATCCCTCATGAGGTCCATGCCTCTTCCTGCCAGCATGGTCCTCCCAGTAATACCTCCTCCCTCTGCCGAGGGACAAGGTCATGCACAAGCCCACACCTCTTGCAGAGCATCACATAGCCAGCTCCCAGCCCTGAGCTCCAGCTGCCTGCATCAGGACCGTAAGTCAAACCTTTTAGCTGGCTGGCAGGTTTACTGACCACTAAAAAGCTGACTTTTCAAAGAGACTCTCAGAAGACGTTTCTTACGATTCCCCTCCCCCCCCAAACCCTGAAGCATATGTGTTTCTCGATTAATAATAAATCCAAGAAAAACTTATGTAATGCAGAAAGATCTTTTCCTGTTTCTCTGTGTACCTGTTCTCATTAGAGGGGAATAGAGACATTGTTTAATTAATGAGCTATCCAGGTAATAAAGTGCAAGAATTCTAGTCCTAAACCATCATAAAAACAGGATACTAAAGTGAAAGATAAAACAGACTTCTTCCATCCTTAAGGCAAACGAACGGCATATGGTGTTGGAAAGCTCTCCTCGAGTCCAACAGAGCCTTATTTTCGTTGCTCTTCAAAGTCTAACACTCTGCCCTCCCCTCCCCCTTCTCCAAGAACTACAGGTACCCTCTCTGTTAATCCCAACTAGCACATTGGCCATCAGTCTACCACTGCTGCTGCTGCAAGGGAACATTGAGGCAAGAAAGGCGTAATCCCCTCAGATAATCACTTGTATGAGTCTACCGAGCAAGGGGGTACACATTCTTTCTCCCTTTGTTTTTAAGGAATTATTGGTACTTCTTTATTCTAATGAAATTATTTCAGATAATTTCAGTGTCATCAGTTTTAAAGCAGAGCCTTAGTCTTAGTGAGCCTTAGCTCACTGTATTAAACAAGAATAGTTAAGATGCAAAGTCCTATTTATGTATCCTGGGAGTAGCTGTACATGATGCGCCCCTGGCAGGCAGGTCTGCTGCAAGGCCACGGTTCTGCACATCAAGTCATAATGTGTAGTAACCAAGGCACAGAAATCAGTTCATGAGTTTGGCCCCAGCACCAGAGAGAGTAAGTTTTGTTTGCTTCTCTGGAAGGAGGACAGCCAGTACTGCTCAATTCAAAGCCTGGATCCACACTTAATTAGAAGGTTGTGAAGTGTACAAAATGACACTGGACACACACACAGAAATGATCATTTTCCAAGTAAATTTAGTGGAATGAGAACTGTTCTGTTTACAATCCATTCTCCTCCATCCACCCTTTTTCCCTTGTTAATGATACAGATGGCTGCAGATGCAACAAAAGCTGCCAGTGCCTGCACCATGTCCTAAAGCAAGTCTTGCCTATTATTCCAACTGGCGAGATGAAGGTTGCTGACACTGCTAACACCTCTGACATTTTATAATCAAGTGCCAGCACTTATGGAGGAGAAAATACCACTAGCTCTGAGTGCACTTGGAAAGAAGGAAACTCTTTTCAATTAATTTTAAACTTGGTCTCTCTGATAGCCAAAACATCAAACATGAGGCAACCTAGCAAGCCAAATATTAGTGAAGTTGGTTTCTGGCAGCCAATGCATATTCTATTTGTATTTAAACAACTGTAGTTTATCTGTCTCTTTAAAATAACTTCAACATGAATCATCATAAGGACAACAGCAAACAGCCAAATACTTGTAGCTAAAGAAAAACATCACTGAATTCTCAAAGCAACTATGAATATCAGACAATCAGCACGTCACAACCATTGAATACATATCTGAGAAACCTAGGATTTTGTGGAAGAGACTCTTGGACCTTTACCTATCCCTTTGCTGCTGGCAAAAAATGACAAAGCTCTTCCGTACACTGCATTCATCCTGTGCCTGCTTTCATCTTTAGGACAGGAACAGAGACTGCTGCCTTTTAAACTACTCTTGTGTTGCTTTTTAGCCAGCTGTGATATTCCACTGCTGTAAGTGAGGACAGAGGGCTAAAGAAGAGATTTTCAAACAATACTTCGTAAACAGTCCACAAGTCCCATCTGATTTATAAACTGCCAATGTGCTGGATAAGTTTAGCAGCTGGGAAGCCCTGGAGTTGTCAGCACTGCCCTTACCTGATGGTTCAAAGCAGTAATTTTGAATTAATACAGGGCCTTGGAGAACATGGCAAGCTCTAACTTAAGACTTCCTGAAGACCTATATTTCAGGTAAAATTCTTGCTCCTGACAGTCTTTCTCATCCTCCAGCTCCTAATTCAAACCATCAGTCAAGTTCTTGCTTTTCACAGAAGCTGGCTGCTCTACGGCATAATGTTTGCATCAAATACAATTGCCAAAGGCAGTCCAATTTCCACTAATAATTGTCATTAGGAGAAGAATAAAAAAATGTGTTTTTTTAAAAAAATTGTGTCAGGAAAGAACTATTTGCTGATGTTTAGCATAGGCAGGATAATGGTCACGGGCAGCATCTTGGCTCAGCACGCAAAACTAGTAGGTGGTAAATGAGAGTGCTGCAGAGGGGACAGATTTTTTCCAGGGGGGAGAGGGGGCAGTGTCTGCTAAAAGAGGCACCCTGACGGCAGGAGATTTATGCATCCACTCTTGTGTCAGTCTAGGAGGAGGGAATCATTATGCAGGGCCAGCTGCAGGGGTGTGCGCTGCTGTCGGGAAAAATTAGAAGTCGAACAATGAACTATAAAGAAGGGAGAAATGACAGAGTGAATGAAAACACCATGATAAACCCATTTAGGTTCTCTTCTCCCTAGGATGAAAGATGAAGTCTAATCTCTTTGGCATATATCCTGGCCAAGACTCAGACAAATATGCCTAGATACTCACGAGTACATGCCCATAGAATGTGCAATGACAACGTCCACCAAAAGGACCCGTAACTGCAAAGGGTACTGAGTGAGAGTCCCTTTTTCTGCATGTTTAGCTAAGTCCCGAGGAAAGACCAGAGCACACTTAATGCTTTTGATCAGAAGAAATCTCATCTCCTGCCAAATGCCTTCTTATTGCAAATACCTTTGAAAGAAAGATTTTCCATTTGAATACCTTGAGGGAATGGTGGGGAAAAGGGAGAGGAAAGAGATGACAGGAGTATAAGACAGTGAAAAGCAACCAAATTAAGGCTCTGGTATTTCACTCATTTGACCAAAGAAGAACTTTCCAATTTCATGCGGCATTCCTTTGCCTAAGAGAGTTTCTGGTTGAGTTGGACAGCTTTGTATAACTTCTTGCTCTACTTAAGATAGAGGGTTTTTTTCTCCTTCATTAATACACTCAGGGAAATGGAATAGTTCAAATATTTATTCACTGTGCTTGGTAATAAAAACAGTCAGGCTCTGGGGTCATACTGGTATTGGCTAGCAAGGGAATAGGGAAGGAGTGGGAAAGGGGAGCAGTGGTCTTTAATATGCTCCCAAAAGGCCCTGGTTACAGTTCTAGCCCTAAGCCTACCAGGGGAAGTGTTTGGTAATCTTTCCTTATGCCTGTTCTGACCACTGTTAAAGCCTCGGGGCTGGTGAAACTCTTTCTGGAATGCTAGAGACCTGCAGGAAGGTGGATGGTAAAAAATGGGAGCCATTTGGAGAATACCTCCCTGGGGGAGAAGGGAGGTAGGGATGTATTCTGATACCTTATTTCAAGTTACGCATATAGACTAACGGAACTAGCCAAAGTTTTTACCAGGAACAGAAGAAATACATTTTGCCCATTGTAAATTATGCCGTTGTATGTCCTTCAATATAAGCTCTTCCAGAGATAGTTTTACGAGATAGTTTTTTGAGCGTGACAATTAGGAAAAAATCCCACAAAACAATTCTACTGCAAAAGTCTTCCTTTCCACCATAAATGCACATTCAGAAACAGGGGTATTTATTCACTTTTCTTTAAAAATACTTAGACACACTCCCTCTCTTCTTTGTTTTTTTAAAGCAGCTCTTTTACAATAGTCTTCCAGTGGCATCATCTATCATGCACAAAAAAGATTTATGATATTGGGTGTCAGATTAAGACACCACTGACCACATTCATAACTGTCTAGTGTGTTACACAAACACTCCTGTACAGCGTGGGTCTAAGCTTAAAAACCCACAAACACTCAACAATATAAAAAAGCACCCCAAACGCCCAAACTACGATAGTTTAGGACTTGCGACATTGATTCATCAACAATGTGAAGCTGTAAATGGGGTACCGAAGAATGTGGCCCTCTGAAGAATTAAAACAAATGGAAGTGACCTACATGCATAGTAGCTCAAAGAACATAACTCTGAAGGTCACTGTTTAATCAAAGTTATGTGAAGAAACAGAAATAAACCACAAGTTTTTACAGAAAGGAACAGAAATAAAACTGGAAAATTCCTAAACTACAAAATCACATCATTATCAAAGTGCAAAGAATCCTTCTTACAGCTACACAGTTATGTTTCGCTTTTTTCCACCCCAAGGAAAGTAAGGACAGGCAAATGTATAATATTAATATCAATACAGGAAATACTTTCATAGTAAGATATCAAATACATTATGAATGCAGGGAAAAGGAACACGGCTATTTATCTGACTTGAAAACAGCACAGTGTCAAGTTAATTTAAAATTCAATTTCAGTTTAAAGCATTACAAAGAAGAAAGAACCCTCTGTATCTATCACAGGTTATAAATTGAAATCCTGGCAAGGTTTTTGACTGCCAACTAGTTGTGTATCAGCCATAAAGCCAGATTGCAGGTGCTTCTTTTAGGAGATTGGGCTGCAAGGCTCTCATAAACCATGTTTGGAGAAGTTTGTAATTTACTATTCCCAAAGGCATTTTATTTAAACTTTTTTCATAGCCTGTTATTTAATGGAAAACTGGTGTTACAATAACTCTTAGGTAACTTCTGCGAGGTACAGTATGTGATGCAAAAGCACAGAGGGTCCTACCCTATGGAAGTTGCCAAGAAGCTGTATGAAGCACTCACATAAACATATCTTCTATAGAAGCAAATAAGCAAAGGTAGTTTGTCTGTAAAAACAGCTTTTAGGGTGACATGAACTTAAAAAAAAGAACAAAGAATAAGTAATAAGTTTTCTTCACCTGTCTAGAAAACACATCTACACAAAATCACTTCATTAAAACTTTACATAAACTTGAACATGACGGTTCGAGGGAAGAGGCAGGGTACCCTTTCCAATTTTCTGGGCTGAGAGGTAAATAAATCTGATAGAAATGACCTTTAATACACCCCAAGACTACAAACTGATTGAAAGTCTACTCAGATTTGGGTTTTTGTTGAATTTCTTTTTTTCTTTTTTAAAGTGACCCAGCGACAACAGCTGGGCTTCCAGCTGTCCCTTTCCAGCTCCAGCAGGTTCCCACAAGGTGCACCGGCCAGTCTGATCAGAAAGGCAAATTCTGCTCCTCAGCAATCAGCTGCTAATGACCCAGCTGGCCAGCAGACAGAATGATTGGAAGGGCACTGAAAACCTGCACTGACAGAAAAAAATAAATGTATATCCTTGACCTCTGCTCCTCCAAAGGGAAGGCAGAGAAAAGCTGCCGTTTACAACAGCTGAGACTATTTTTATTTGGTCACATGGGTCCTGAACCTCCTTGTACAAACACTTTGCAAAACCTCAAAACCTTGCTGAGGGAGCAGATGAACACCTCGGCAACCTTTGTTTTTGGCAAACTGGAATTTAAGGTGTGTGCAAATTGGTATTCGAGAAAGGGTAATATTTGAGGACATGAAATTTATCTCCACTGACACATCCACAGCTGGGAACCAATGTGAACAGCTTCCTCATGCTGATCCAATTCACTTCTATTTTGAAATGAAGGGACGTGGAAAACATTTAGTAGAGATGAGAGAAAATTGTTTTCTTATATTAGCAATGGCTTTTATCCTGTCTTTGAAAACTACAAAATTATGTGCAAGTTTATACTAAATACCTATTATATATAATTACATTTTTCATAAACCGATAATTTCTAAAAATACTGGAGGATTAAAAAAAAGCTAAGGAGAGAGCCATTTCATCAGCAGGAGATGGAAAAGACCCTTTTTCTCCTCACTTACATATTTTTAAATACACCTGGTCTTCTTCCTGCTCCCATGGCAGAACATGAGACTAGTTTTGCCACTTCCCACTGAAACTCTCACCATTTAAATAGTTCAGTCACCTTTTTGCCTTACCATGAATTTTTGGATTTACCACTCTGAGGTGGATTTTTAAAACTTTTGCTGGCACTTAATATGCCACTACTGCAACAATATTTATACATGTGATATTAGAAAAATATATCATTTGCTTTGATGTACTGCTCCTTCCTTGCTTCCCACTCCACCAAAAAACACAAAGGACGTTTAGCAGTGATAAGGAATCCTACCAACATCATCAGTATGCAGAGGCACATTCAAAAGGTTTAAGCCTGAATTACTCAGTGTCCCTTGTAGATTGGCCAAAACAAGCCTCAGTGTTGTTTAAATTTCTGTGGAAACTAGAAAATACTGTCTTTTTTTAAAAAAAAATCACCAAAATAACCCAAATTTAAAACCAGGCTGCATCTGTTACTAGGAAAACCAGGCTGCAGCATGGGGACGTTGCGCACAAGAGGACACAATACTTGCTTTCTTTCTAAGCTATCCCTTATGCAGCATGTGACTCTCTATTCTAATGCTACTTTTTATTGAAACTTTTTCGGTTGCCAGATGTTGCACAATACAAATAAGGAGGACTCAAAGCTGGAAATGCCAGCTGCTCCTAGATATACTATGCCATGGGACTGAAGCAGCCTGATACTGGGATGCTCCTCACGTGATGGAGGGAGCCTTCCGCGGCTTCAGTTTCTTGCCAGTTTGATGGAGGTTGAGAATTCAAGGTTTACTGGACTCTGTAGTGCTGTTTGATACCATCTGATCACAAGCTGAGCCCAAGCATCTTGTAAAGGTGAGCAGAGATGATCAGAAGCAGACACAAAACATGGTGTTTTCATATGAAGGCTTGTGATACCAAAAGAGTTGCATAACATGATGAAATGCTGCATCAAACACCGACCCACAGCACACATAAAAGAAAACACCGGTGCAGCAGAAAAGCACAAGCAGACTAAGACTCTGCATTTAATTTCTAATCCTTTCATCTTTAAAAACTAACCAGATTGTTTTAAAATATTTTCAAATGTTTCAAAAGTTCCCCTCACATTTGTTTTGCACACAAGTGATAGAGGAGCTTCAAATGTTCCAATATTATGCTAAAGAAGTTTTAAAAGTTGTCTCCAAATTGGAAGTACTTCAGAAAAAAAAAGAAAAGATATATATCAAAAAACCCCCAAATATATAATCAAGTTCTTTGAAGTCACTTTCTGCTCCACTAAGACATTTATACTAATTGGTGAGTTTCTCATTTTATCTTTTGAGGCACAGATCATTTCTAAATGACTGAGATTTAGGAGACACTACTTTAATACTGATGGAGTACTTAATGAGATCAGATTTTAATAAAATTCTAGGCATTTCTGCTAGAGAAAGGGTTTGACTCAGGGGTGAATTTTTCAAAAAAAAAGAAAAAAAAAAAGGTAGGGAGGTTGCTGTATATCACAGAGTGAGCCTGTTCAGATCATTGTAATCACCATTTGTGATCCTATTTTCTATAGCATTACACGGCACAAACAAAAACCTCAAAAATATATCAATCCTCAACACTAACATGAAAAGCCTGCAAGTACATTTTTGCCCATTCTTAGCATATACACAAAAGTCAGTAAAAAGTCATGCTAGGGAGGATAAAGACAAGTAAATTATGATTAACTTAACCACAATGTAATTTGGCCAGCAGACGACTTAGCTGCTTCAGAACTTGTTTATTCACCACTAATAGAAAAACAACAATTCAGCATCAACATCAAGATTGACATCCTAATTTTAGAATTAACACTTTTTTAAATCCGTATCTTCTCTGTGAAACACATAATGAAGAAAAATAACTTGTGACTGCATACATAAAGGTGCCAATAACTACATAAATGAAGCAGCAGAATTTTTACAGTAAAGAAGTATATGTAGAGCTACTGTAGGCTGCAGATAAGACTGCAATGTGTCCAAATGTTAGACTATACATAGCTAAGCAAATTGCAAGGGACATCACCTTTCAGTAGTATAGCAATTTCAGCCTTGTGTTTATTTTCCTACAGAAATACAAGCAATCAGTATTCAATTTTGAGCTGTACCAGAAATGTTCTTTCAATAGTTGCAAGTGCCTTGATCATTTACAGCAGCTCTTTCTTTAAGCAGTGTAAATTAAATTTTTAAACAGACGAGAATGCCTTATTCCTGCACCATTCCCAAGTTTATCACAGCTCCTGCTTCTGTGCTCTCCCCTCCTTCACTTGGGCCCCATCCAGGCCACCCTCTCTGGGAGGAATCCCTGATCCACATTCACAGAATGACTTTGTGACGGGCTTCTAGCGTTTAGTGCAGCCAGCCTGAGATCACCTGCACCACCGCTCTCTCCAGGCTAACCACATTGAGGTCTCTGTACAAAGTACAATTTGTTCAGAAGGACAACCATGCAAAGAAAGGCCTGGCCATAACAAGGAGTTAATACATCTGCATCACTCACAAGGAGTCATGTGCCTTCTGCATGAAAATCCTGGAAGAGTTTCCCTGCCTGCTCAGCTGTGAATTGAGACTGTGTCTGGGAGCTGTCATTTGCTACAGTCTGAAGTCCTCCTTTCATAACTTAAATGAGGGTAGAAAATATCTGTGGTTCCTCTCTAGGAAAAACTATCTTCAGAACCTACAGAAGGTGTTTTACCACTTCACCTACTCAGCCTGGAGCACAAAGCTCAAGAGAGCTCACAGAGATGCTCACGCAATCTGCCAACACTATAGTCACTGATGGTGCTGTATATCTCTAAAGCATCTGATGTTCATATTGACTTCACCTGCTACCCTGACTGTGGGAACCCATGTTCTACACCTATAACCCAACCGTTCCTGCAGAGACAACTGAAACATAAATGTAGGTGAATTTCTGTATGCTCCCAGCAGTCTTCCAAGTATTTTCCATAGATTTAGCTGGTTGAGAAATTAGTTAACTCACTGTCTTCATGTTAACTTTCTCATAAATAAGATGCCAAGGATAAAAGATTTTGCTCCCACCAGAAAACCTCGCGTGTGCCCAGAGCTTGTGTTGGTGCTAGTTACTATTAAATTCTCACAGTTACACTCCAAGTCAGTCTGAAGAGAAGGTTCTTTCCTATTGCCAGGTATTAATCAGTTCACAAATACTGTGTGCCCACAAAAGAGAAAGAAAATGTTGCTTAAGGTATAGGATTAGTGCCAGGATACAAACGTATTGTGCCTGTACCTTATTACTCCAGTTCAAACATACCTTCACCTAATCTAGTTCTGAAATGTATTAGCTTCAGTTAGAGAGTAAATACTATTGTAATGAAAACTAATAAATAGCCTTCAAATAAATAAGAACGAGATATCTTTGTCTTTGCCAGGGGATTATTACAGGGGACTTACGTGCAGACAGAGTGTCCATTCCCCGATACAGAATCCATCACTGTCACTTAACATATGACCCTCTTGTAATGCTGTGTTAGGAGACAGAAAGTCAAATAATCTCTTTTGCTTTGATGAAAGCATGAGGAAGTTGACTCAGATAAAAGCAGGGAGTAATCTGTTTAAACAGCTTGGGTCCAAAGTTGAAAATTAAACAAAATCAGTAACAAATACAGGCTTGCTGCTGGAGAATCTGCCTTGAGCATGACATAATAAAGAATGAAATGCTACTACAGAGATATTTCATGCCAGAATATCCTACATGTGAAATTCACGCAGACCTTCAGCTGTTTTAATTTACATGTGTTTATTCATTTATAAATCCATACTATGCCCATTGTTTGCTAGTAATTATATTGTTAGAGAAGCTTTTGGCTAATCTAGAAGTAACGAAGAACATCACAGTAATTATATTTATTTATATATTATATTTATTAGAAGAACAAAGAAAGAAAACACAATAGTGAAAGCCCTCAATCTGTTCCCACTATTTAGGCTCCAGTCTTGGGCAACGCAGTTCTGGCACATACCAATTCAGGTCAGGTTTTTATCTGAGCTAATCATATGTGCATAGAGAGCACAAAAATACCTCCATCTTGCTGTCACAAAATGATTTTTAAAGAACTGACCATTCAGACCTTTGGGAAGACATGTTCAACAAGTCCTCTCCGCCTTTTTAAGGAAAAATCAAAAATACATAACTTAGGTTTGCAAGGTAGAAGAGATACTACCTTCCCACTCCATACA
>WEIS01031024.1:1488-33778 GCA_013389965.1 Todus mexicanus | reverse complement strand
TCATCAAAAGGAATGGGTATGTTCTATAGGTAGAATAAGAGGATGTGAGAATCACAGGGGTCTGCCTTCACACTCAATGAACAAGGAGAAGCTGTGCACAGCAGGCACATTTTAATCTGAAAGTGATAGATAGAGACTTCTGAAAGGAAAAAAGAGGAGTGATGTCTCTTCATACTTTTCTTTAGTTCCTACCTGTAATTTTGTAGGTAATTTCTGAACTGAATCATACAGAAGGGCAAATATGAATAGTTCAGTGATAGGTACCAACAGAGACAGCAATAACCAAGGCATTAATGTATTAAAATGTGCAAATTTCTGCTTAAGTGTGACTTTCCTTGAAGGAGAATAACCACTGGTATGATCACATAGAGCTAGGTTTAAATGCATTGACAGCTCAACTCAGAACTGACCTTGGACATGACATATGGGTGTTGTCTACCTAGACCTTAGTAAAGCTTTTGACACTGTTCTGCACAACATTCTGCTTGGGAAACTGCCTGTTCATTCTTGGGTGGGTGTATTGTTTGCTGGATTAAAAATTGGCTGGATGGCTGGGCCCAAAAAGTGGTGGTGAGTTAAATCCAGTTGGTGGCCGGTCACAAGTGGTATTACCCTGGGCTTGGTACTTCATCAATTAGCTGGATGAGGGCACCCTCAGTAAGTTTGCAGACAACACCAAGAAGGTGGATATGTTGATCTGCTTGAGGGTAGGGAGACTCTACAGAGGGATCTGGACAGACGGGATTGATGGTCTGAGGCTAATGGTATGTTTCAACAAGGCCAAGTGATGTGTTCTACACTTGGGTCACAACAACCCCCTCCAATGCTACAGCCTTGGAGCAGAGTGGCTGAAAAGCTGCCCAGCAGAGTAGATCCTGGGGGTGTTAGTCAACAGCCATCTGAACATGAGCCAGCAGTGTGCCCAGGTGGCCAAGAAGGCCAACGGCCTCCTGGCTTGTGTCAGAAATAGTTTGGCTAGCAGGACAAGAGAAGTGATTGTCCCCCTGTACTTAGCACTGGTGAGGCCGCACCTCAAATACTGTGTTCAGTTTGGGTCCTTTCAGTACAAGGACAGTAAGGTGCTGGTGTGAGTCCAAAGGAGGGCAACAAAGATGGTGAGAAATCTAGTGCACAAGTCTTAGGTGGAGTCACTGAGGTAACTGGGGTTGTTTAGCCTGGAGAGAAGGAGGCTCAGGGGAGACTTTATCATTATCTACAACTACGTGAATGGGGGCTGTAGAGAGGTGGAGGTCGGACTATTCTCCCAAGTAACAAGTGATAGGACAAGAGGAAATGGCCTCAAGCTGAACCAGGGGAGGTTTAGATTGGATGTTAGGAATAATTTCTTCAGCAAAAGGGTTGTCAAGCACAGGAACAGGCTACCCAGGGAAGTGGTTGAGTCACCATCCCTGGAGTTATTAAAAAGACACGTACCTGAGGGACATGGTTTAGTGGTGACCTGGCAGTGCTGGGTTAATGGTTGGACTTGATGATCTTAAATGATTCTATGATTCGATCGTTTCATGTATGACCAGATTCACACAATGGGAACCTGACTGAGCAGACAACTGAAACTGCTTCCCATCCTGGAGAAGCACACAGAGAAGCAGGTTGGGGACATATCCTATTCTGCAAGCAGCAGTCAGACTCATGCATGAAAACTCTCTGCATGCAACCCCAAAGCCCAACCCAAATGTGCTGGTGGGAAATGTTTAGGCTGTGTTCCCTGCAGTAAGCATATGCTGCCATGCCAGACTGCTCATTTTAAAGACAGGCTCTCTCTCACTGACAGAAATCCTCCGTTGCAGTCCTTGTAGGACAGTAAATATCCCAATAATAGGAACTGACAACTGAATAGAGCATATGAATTCTTGTAGGTTTAGACAAGTGCTTTTGATGTTTTTTCATACTTTGTCATCTTCTGACTTTTAATCTTCTGGCTTGTACAGTATTTTATCTCTTTATTTCCTGATGTGTTGACTCAGATTCAAGTGTTAGAGACATCTGTCAATTCAGCTGTCTTCTTTTAACAAGAGCAGGTGTTGTTACTCCCTATTAGACAACGATTCAACTACATTTGGAAGCAACTAAAATTCTGCCTCTTTCATCTGTGCTGAGTTTCTGAAACATCCAAAGAACCCTGTGAAACAGAGATGCTTAGCAACAAAAAGCTGGAGCTGTTTTTGTCAGATTTTAGAGTGATTGAATCTTTCGGTTTGAATTTGAGTGTTTTGGAGTATCATTTCTATAGTTAAAAAAAATAATAAAAAAAATTGTGTATGTCTAACAAGCATCCTTTGAGGAAGGGCACTGAGAATAAAGATTTACTACTCTAGGATGCTTGAATACTCTAGTGTTCAGCACAGAGAGGTTAAAGCCAGCACTTTCCAGCTCTTCAGTAGAATGGGGAAAGACTTCCTGTTGCAAAGTTCTCAAAAAAACTTGGACCTCTTTGGGTGTTTGTTTACTCCTTCCTGGCTGAGAGACTAAAAATTTTACAGTTGAAGTTATCATATTGGTGAAAAATGATCCAAACTAAGAAAATCTCATTAATGTTTATAAATATGTAAAGGGCGAGTGTCAGGAGGACAGAGGCAGGCTCTTCTCAGTGGCATCCAATAATAAGACAAAGGGCAATGGGTGCAAAGTGGAGCATAGGAGGTTTCGTGTAAACATAAGGAAAACTTTTTCACAGTGTGGGTGGCAGAGCCCTGGAACAGGCTGTCCAGAGAGGTTGTAGAGTCTCCTTCTCTGGAGATATTCAAAACCCACCTGGGCATGTTCCTGTGTGATCTACTCTAGGTGATCCTGCTGTGGCAGGGGGGTTGGACTAGAGGATCTTTTGAGGTCCCTTCCAACACCTAACATTCTGTGATTCTGTGGAAAAAAAAATTTAAAAATCATATCTGTCGATGACCTGTTGAGTCGTGGGTTATTGAGGACTGAAACTGAAAGCAATCTTGTGCTGATGGCAACAAGGATTGGGCTTAAATGCAGAGGGATTCCTCTTAGCACTAGAAAAAACCTCCAGTTTGAACGCTTACCTTGAGTCCTGGGGACATTGAACTCTGACTCTCTTGATGATCAATGGTTCTCATTTAGAAGATTAAGCCTGTATAGAGACAAAGGAAAGTAGAATAAACTTGGGAAGAAATAATGCCTAATTAATCATATATTTGTATTAGCAACAATTAAATGTTCATGCTGTGCTTCTTTGCACTACACTTTTCACTTAGTTTCATAGGCACAACCATGATGCTTGGCTCAGCTGTTACCCTTTTGTGGTCACTACTGTCATTCCAGCCAGTCCTTCTCCCTGTCTCACCATGAGTGGTTATATCACCACGATATCCAGGAATTCCTTTATTCACACAGACAGGTCACCAGCCCTAACTCAGTTGCTTCAACAGACTTACAGGGAATTCACAAAGCCCTGCGGCTCTGCTCAGCAGCTTCATCTCAAGGTATTTCTTTCCCTCCAAAGCCACCTTGATATTCGTTCATCGCAATGTGTGCAGGAGGTCTACAACTTGCAGGAGTCTTAAAGTTCTTGCCCTGTTTCTGTTCCAATCTCTGTACTACTCTGCTTCCATTTCAGCATGAGCTTCCAGCAGTTATGTAGATGATTCTGGTTGGAAAACTTATGCAAATAAAACCACTCTCTAGTTGTCCTTCTCTCTGTTCAATAGTATTTCATAACCTTCTCCTACGTGGAGGTAACATTTTTTTTGTCTTTGTTTACAGAAACCAGCTAGAAACAAAAAGCCTTTACTTCTTTAAGGAAATCACACTGAAAGTGGCTAAAAGTGACTAGAAAACCATTTTATTGCTCTCTGTTGAGTCCTATATTTCCAGATACCCATCAGATAATGACTGATGTCATCAGATAATACATATGTATTAGATCCAGTTCTTTCAGTATATGATGCTATTTGCCATGGCCCCATGAACACTGAGTACGTCAAATGCAAATTTTAAATTGTTCCCCAAAACTAAGCTGTCCTGCTGGGTTACCAAACACTGCTGTTGATGGAAGTCTGTTAAGAAATGACACTTTCGTCTTAAGAAATAACAGTTTTGTCAACCAAGGCTATGTGGGTAGTTGCAGTCCAGCTGAGCAGCCTTGTTGATCCCTTTTCATGGCACATTCTATCAAATTTCAGTATGTATAAACACCAAATGATTTTTTGAGGCAGAACATAAATCCCTTAGGAGCTTTAAAGTCAGTGACTTAATTCCGCATAAAGAATGTAACAGGTGCAAATAGCTGGCATAAAGCGTGTCTGAATATTTCTGAAGATGGTTCAATAGTCTTGGAAAAGTGAAGTGGAATAGTTCTCACAAAACAAGTCATCCACTTACGCAATAAATATTGGTACATACAACAGAAGTAAGAACACTTTCATATGGCCCTGCAGAAATGTCTGTCCCATGTCTCCTCAAAAGACTGTCTCTTGTAGTAAAGAAATAGGCTACAGAATTTTTTAGTTCTTACCTCTTCCAACACCAACACCGTTGTTCTGGTAATTTCTGTGCTCTGCAAACCTAGGACTGAAACTAGGACCATTTCTGCCATACAAACCCTTCTATAGGCAGAGAGTAGCGATGCAATAACAGTGAGTGTGATGTGAATTTAAACTCTGTGCTCTGTGGTTCTCTAGTGCATGGCACTTCCCATAGTACAAGCTCTGATTATCTAATTGAAGCTAGACTGATGTATTTTGCATTTCCTTTACTGGCAACTTTTTTTCAGTTAAACACATAAAAAAACCCCAGAAAAGAGTAAGAGCAATCTGAAAAGTCTGATGGAAAAAATGGTATAAGATACCTCTAGTTCAAGGCTGCTAACCCATGTAGTCACCACAGCTATTGTATAAAAATCTTAGGCTTGGTTTCTAACAGAAAAATTGCAGCAAGCCACAAAGTCATATGGAGGTTGTACAGTGCAAGCGTAAATCATTGGCTAACAAAGGATCTCCCGAACAAAATGGCAATCCAGCCTGACCATAAGTCTGTCTTAGTCAAATACAGTCTCATAATTTGCTTGGAGAACTTATGCTTTTGACACTACACGTCACTATGCCTTGTTGAAAATAGGCCTGATTCGCAGAAAATTTTGATCATGGTGCTGTTACCATTCTGTAGCGAATTCTGCATGGAGGTTGAAGGTGAAAACTGAGACCAGAGCAAATGTCACCTCTCCACTAGTGGATGCCTTGAAGTCTGTGTCTCCAGGCAACATGGTAGCTTTGAGAAAAACGGAGAACACAGAATTCTTGAAGAATCAAAGCCAAGCCCAAAGTATGATATCAGGCCCTTTGCTACTCCTACATAGCTCTCTAAAGTGTCTGAGGACCATACAAGTGCTCAGCCAGGAGAGCTGACGGGAAGGGAGCCAGCGTCTCTCCAAGGTCTGTGTCACCATGTCAGAGTGGTGCACAGCTGATAGATGCCAGTAATTCATGTTCACCTCTGCTCTTCCACAAACACATATGTTGACTGCTACCAAGGAGGGGTTGAATACCCTCACAGGGACATAAAAATGCCACTGGCTCGCTGATTAACCTCCATGGTGAAATGTAGTTTAATTTAGGATGTATTTTTCTGGCTCCCATGACATCAGAACCCTTCTGCTGTTGTATATAATTATAAAAATGTCCCTCTGACTTCTTGTTGCTGAAAATACATGAGCTGTTTTGTTTTCAAAAAACAACATGTTCTCTCCCTCTTGTTTTTTTCTATTTTTGGCAGGTTCTACCATGAAAACTGTGGTGATTACTACAGCTGAAAGCTGGAGTAAAGCTTAAGATGACACCCTCTAGCATGGAGCTTTATAAAGGTATCTAGCCTTTAGCTTCCCTCCCAGGATTAATACTGAGTCTTATTTATATAGTACTCCTAAGCAGAAGGTGGAACACCCTGCTTGTTTGTAGCTGGTGCTGTCTAACATCTTACTAGGATTAACCACAGCGTAAACTATCACTGCAGAGGGACATGCACAGCAGCAGAGAGGGAGTAGGCACAGAAATACAGCATGCAGGGGCCTGAGTAATGGGCAAAAAATGGGAGTGTAACCCTATGACCATATTTAGTTTCCACATGTGAATCTTGGCTGGCTGAAACCTACCCCGAATGCCAGTGAAGCCTGAGAAGCTGGAAATCTTTTGCTCTGTGCATACAAGCAGAGTCATGACTCACACAGAAGAGAAACAGTTTTCTTTTGCAGGAGGAACATTTTTCCGTATTGACCAGGGAGACGCACAAAAATAGCTGTGCTTTCTGAGTGATTCTATCGATTCATGGCAACGCTGTAGAGGTATGAAAATCAAAGAGGCATTTACAGCTCCAGGAATTTGCTAATGAGAAGTAGATGTCTCTCTTTAAAGAAAGCCAGCCAAATTCACTATATATGACAACTGCTTGAAGACAATGAATTAAACCAAGGGTAACTTGGCCTGTTTGATAAATTCCAAATGACAGATAAAGAAATGAAAGACCAAATAATATTAATGCAAGATATTTAAAATGCCATGCAATTTAATCTCTTTGAGTAGGGAGCTTGGTATATAATCTCATTTGTGCTAGACTTTAGTTCCAATATAATACATTCACAGCATCAAAAGTGAAGAAGCATTAAACTTCTGTGAAAGATGAAGCCTCTCAATTACAGAGGGATGAAGTTTCTTGGAAAGGAAAGACACTTCCGAGAATCCCAGATTATTGGAGTTTGCTTACACCAAAGTTGTTGGAATTTTCCAAGTTACTTCAATGGAAACTGAAGAAAGCCAAGGAAAATCCCACCCCACAGTGAGGGAGAACATTAAAAGGTACTAGTAATCAGAGCAAGGCAAGCAGAGCTGCTTTTAACACTCGCTAGTTTTTCTCGCCTGGTTTTGCTCCAGTGACCCTCTTCTTCTAACACGTATGAATGACACTAATCTAAACGAGCGGAAAATTAGGTCTTCGTTAACCAAAATGAGCTCACCAAGCCTAACCCACCGTGTTTACCCTGCTGCCATCTCCCTTTCTCCAGGGCACAGCATTTCACCCAGGGGAGCGGCAGCAGTAGCAGCCCCCGGGGCAGCCCTTCAGAGGCGAGGCAAAGCCTTCCCCTGAATAGACCTCTTTGTTTTGTTTTTGGTTGTGTTGTGTTGTGGGGTTTTTTTTTTCCTTTAAATCCATGACAACACACGATACGCAAATATTTTATTTTTGTGCTTAATGAGGGGGAATTTCCACTGGGAAGGCGCCCTCAGAACCCAGCCCAGCCAAGGCCTGCCGTGCCCCGGGGCGCCCGGCGCTGCTGCTTTGCCGAGCCGAGGCTGCCATCTCCTGGCTGCTCCTCTTGAGGCCACCGGGATTCAGCCTTGTGTCCCTCCTCTAGGCTGTAAGAATAACAAGGAAATGTTCCTCTGGAGCTCAGAAAGGAAATTAATTTGATTCTGCTTAAGCCCGTCATTTATTTACCAGAACACTCCAGTGTGCGTCTCGCAACTGGGCTCTACTGGGCTCCCCTCGGCCTACAGGGGGGTTAAGGGTCCAGTCAAAATTACACTGGGATGAAAACGCTTCAGTGACTAGAGGAATATTCTAATAGGAACAATCAGTTCCAAATATGAGAGATCCAAATAAACAGAGTGTAGCGTACCGGCTCCAGGCACCAATTTTGCAAAAGCATGTTAGCGAAGTTACTTCTGCTTACATCCGATTTGGTAAAACAAAAGCTTGTCGACCATTTTACCAGTGGAGATGTACCCTCTTGCTTTCATTCTAATAGAAGGATTTCCAAAAGTTGCCTGCTACTATAAGAGTGAAAGAGGGAAGTAATTGAATAAAGCCTTCCCTTGAGGACAGCAAAAATGGATCCAGCAAGGCAGGCTGTGGTTTGACTGAAATGGGTACCAGGATTTTCACACCAGGGAAGTGCAGTCTAAAAGAGGAAGGCACAGAATAAACAAGCAGACCTCCCACCTGCTAATCACCGACAACAGAGGGATCAAGGCAATGCAAGCTTGAAAAGAGATTTTTTTTTATTATTATTTTTTTTCTGCCTGGAAATTTTGGCTGGGACTGAGCTGAGCCAGAGGCTCCAGAAAGGCCAGGTAGTACTGTAGTAATGGCAATGTACCAGGTGAACCCACTTCAGTCCTGTGCTGTATTTACCAGCACAGAACAAACCAACCATGCTTATAAGTCCTATGGGGCAGATAAAATGTATTTCTTGAGGGAGATGATAAATCAACCACACTTACGAGTTCTATGGGGTAGATGAAATATATCCCTTGAGGGAGATGATAGTTTTACCTGTAATCACTATTTCTTGCAAGAATATGTGATTCTCTAAGGGAACAAGAGCGTTTTGAGAAGCCCAGGCCTCTGCATCAGAGGCAGCGGTGCTGCTGGCAAGCAAGCTTAGGCAGCACCACGTTTAGAGTAATAGGCAGGATAACATCAAGCTCAAGTTGTTGCTAGCTAACATCTGGCTGTTTTGTGCTGCTTCTAATACCATGAAGCAGCCCTAGACCTCAACTCCCCCATCTGGGTTAAATCAAGCAGGCAGATCCTCTGTTTTCAGAGCCACACTAGGCATCAGAAGCAGACTGGTGACTCTGGCACGATATCTATTAATAAATAAAAGCATCAGGCTTTGCATCTGAATAGGCCTCTTTCTTTGCCAGATCTCAAAGTAATTTCTAAAGAAGGGCAAACGTTACTATCTCCATGATGGGCCTAGGGTGTTTGACAACCTCACAGTTGGGGACTGGGTAAGATCTTGGCTCTACAATAAGCAACAGCTGCTCTCCTTGGTTAAATGCCACACACCAGAAGTCCCAAAAGTTAGGTCCTGGCCAAGCGCACAAAGCCCCTTAGCCAGATGGGAAGGGCAAGAGCTGGAAAGCTGGTCCCAACACCCAGTCAGTTGTTGAGGTAACTAAAACTTCATAGAATACTTGTCCAGAATCGCAAACAAGCGGCAATAGTTTTTAATACAATGTGTCTTTTATTTAGTTTCTCTTACTTCCTCGTACTCAGTGTTGAAATAGTCCTCACTTTTCCTTAGGCAGGGATTCAAACTGGCATGCTGCAGGGAAGAAATACTCTTTTTTATTTGAAAACGTCCTGTTGGGGAAAGTTTTGAACCTGCTTCCATTTTGTGGGTTTGCCACAGGCTGTTGGATACTTCTTGAGTGTTGTGTATTCTTGCAGAAAGACTATTCTGCAGTAGCCTACTTCACATGCATGCTTTGCATGTAAATATCACATATAAACATCATAGCTAATGTCTGAGATATTGGGTCATTTTGTATGTTAAACAAAGGACTTATCAGTCATTTCTGATTCTTAGTCAAGATGCCAAGCCAGTATCTCTTCCAGATCTCTTTGCAAAATGTAAATAAAATCTATTTCTAGTTAATAGTTCATTAAATTACTTTGGTGCATACACATTAACTTGTCCTTTTGGCTAGTGAGACAGAGCAAAGCAAACTGCAGTTTGCAGACCACAGCTCACGGTACTATGCACCTTCATGTAAGCTGTTCCGTGCATTCGTTAGCAAAGATAAGAAAGCTGCTTCCCAGAGCAGGGGCGGTTCAGAAGTTACACACGCACGACACAAACACATATGCACAATAAAACCAGGCTCCTACCACTGAATACTGGCATTCGTTACCATCTGACAGCTGCTCTGAACCAGATGGGAAACAGCCATTCCAGTTCTGCTCTAAGCCACATCCCAACACCAGCATCGCTGCAGACTCCCAAGCTGGCATCTCAACCAAAAGTCAGCAAGGCAAGTAAGAAAAGGAGCCAAATCCACCCTCCAGCTGCTGATGCTATCCCTCCAGGAAAGGACTGAGGCATATTTGGCATGGAGAGGAGAGAAACAGGGAGCAGCAGGCCTTTAGATGCTGCACTTGGAAAGCTGTGACCACACTTGTTCTCTACACAGGGAACGTCTGGGTCCAGTGTTGACAATCTAGCAGCGACTGAAAGCTGTCGAGTTAGCTCAAACACGATAAACAGAAGGAAAAAAAAGTAACAAGTCATCACCAAAAGCAGTAGTTCCCAACCCATGAGTCAAGCCTTCTTAGTGAGGCATGACGGCATTAAAGATAAGATATAGAGGAGAGAGCAGAGATATTGCTGAGACTGAACAACAGAAGGGAGGATTAAGTTTACTATGTTCCTTCATTATCTTTTTCACTCTCAGTTTCAAATCTCAGAGAAAAATAGCATATTTCTTGGTAGTAAGGAAATATAGTGCTATAGCTCTCTGAAGGCAGGGACACCAAGGAGTCATGGGCCACAAAATAGTGAAGGAGAGGAGGAAAAAATAGTATAATGAAAAGCTAGAGCTATGAGGCATGCGCAAAACAGATTGGGCATTACTGCCCTAAATGAAAGTATTAATCTGAAGCATTTCCATATTTAGAATAATAAAATCAGCCAAATCCAAAGCATTCTTATTAAAACAGGGAGCTTGATTCAGCTCCACCCAAAATCCAGTGAAATTCTCTCTCATACACACACACCCCCACCAAAAAAAAGAAAAAAAAAAAAGGATTCTCAGCCCTTAAAAAAAAGTATTGACAGTTATTTCACTCAAATTCTCATTCTGGTGCCCTGCACAAAAGTAAACTGTAAGTTGATCATATATAAGAAGTCCCATTTAGAGAGGTTTAAAACATAGAAAGAGTCCATTTCTTTATTTTTAAATGCATATCAGAAACCTGATACTCATAGAAACCCTTTCTGTTCTATAAATAAGTATGCTTCCCCAGATCCATCAAGGTACTGATTGTCTCAAGCGTATCAAAGCCAAAAAAAGGGAAAGTTCATCTCTTTCCCTTTTGCTCAAATTTGAGTATCCTATTAGACTTCCAAGAGCTTTTTGATGTTCCAGTTTCACTGGATAATAACATCTTACAGTTTTGCTTAGTTCTAATTTTTGCCTGGTTTACATCTTAATAGCTACAAAAGGCACAAGGTTTTGCCTTGGATTTCTATCTTTCACAAATATTCTGGGGGAAGCTATCAAATACTGGATATTAATTGCTCATTGCCTGGATACTATTGTTTTTACTCAGAAACTTCATGCTCTTTAGGGGATAGCTGCTTTAAATTCCATGTCAGGCTTACCAGTGCTGTAGCACTGATGACCTACTTGTCTGCCCATCAGTTCCAGCGCAATACAAACATTAGCTGTTGGCATTGCCCTGCACTAAAAACCAGATGATTTTATCATTTGCAAGATAATAATCATTCACCTGTGGGATCCGACACAAGCCCATAAATTCAAGGGGATTGTATTTCATTGGCTTGGGGTTAGTCTTGCATCCATAGTTTCCCTATTGAAGCTTCCCACCAGGATCTGTACTATTAAATGCCTGTGCTGTTTATAGTTCACATATTCTAGTCCACTCCCTTTAATGCCTTTCATCTAGCATGGGCCACATCTAGACTTGAAAAACCTGCTTGAAAGGAAAATTGTGGTCATGAAGCATGTAAAGAGAAAGACCAATAGGTTCAGTTCAGCTATTTTTGCCTTTCTGGAGTCACCTCATCAGATAAAGGGGTGAGTAAAGCTCTCCTCCTATGTCAGCAAAACAAATGGCCTGCTACTGTCCCTAGCAGCTGTTCTCCCAGCTGCATTAGGCATCTATCATAGCATGGGATGCCTACAGAAGGAATCTCTAGGCCTCAATTATTTTAACTGACTACAGAAAGAGCCAAGGTGATGATCTTGGACTAACTTACCTTTACGATAGCGAACAACAGGTAAGATGGATGCCACTCACTGAACCTAGAAATGTTCTTGAGTGCATTTGGAGCAAGACATTGCTCCCAATATGAGTGAATAGTTTGGTCAAGTGAAACACCTTTTATTTTTCTTTCATAATAGTGAGCATCATCTTAAATTCATTTCTGAAAATGGAAATCTAAGCCAAATATTCTCCACTGGGAAGCAGTGCTGCCTTCCTTACTTGATGTATGATTCAAACGGCAGGCTGCTGAGAACTATTGACATGCAGATAGAGACATACTGCGTGCAGAAGAACAAACCAGAGCATTAGCTCATCTTTGTGTGCCACAGACAGGAACATACTATATGAAGAGACAAATGCATTAACCTGCTTGCATGTGCACCAACAGACACCTTGTCTATACAAGGATAAATGGTATTACCCTCAATATGCAAACAAATACATACAAACAGGAGTGGACAACTAATAAAAATGGCTTGAATTCATACTCATACACATATAATACACATAGATAAATAATAATCTATAATCCTTTCAAATGCTAATAACTTAAAAAGCTGTCCTCAGACACAGAAAATAACCAGTGAAATGTTCTGTGCCCTGGTGACTGATGTGGCAATAGTTTGGGTCCCAGCAGGTGGAATTAGAAAGGAGAAATCAATAAATGGCATAGGAAAATGCACTTGTCGAAGGTATCACTTTGATGTGTATTAGGCAAAATAAGATATGACAGCCATGCACTGACCGAAAACCCTGGGCTTCTTCTGCCTCAGAAGTCGTAAGAGCAAAAAGGGTGCTGGAATGGCAGCCCTGGCAGGGTGGACGCACCAAGCAAGCTTCCCCAGGCCATGGCTGGGTCATGGGGCTAGCAATAGGCATGAAAATTATTGCTTACGCTGCTGGAACTGTCAGATACAGGGACTAGAGACATCAAGTATCAGGTAGAAAAACAAAATTGAAAAATCATTAGCTGTGATATTACAACCCCAACTTCTGGGGCAGATTTTGCTTCCCCACTGTTGGGAGGAGCTTGGATCTTGCAGCCTGGGGAGAGGAGGGGCAGGGGCAATAAAATCAGGGGTGGTAAAATCAGAAAACAAAGCTGCGTACAACGATCTCCACTGACAATTGACTTTCTCTTGGAAAATATGCACACATGGAGAGAAGAAGGCAGCAGAGATGCTGTGCTCTCCAGAATGATGCTCATCTTGGGGTAGTACTGTTGCAGAGAATGCAGTGGGGCCCCTGAGGGGGGGTCCTCAAAGCTGCAGGAAAAGACCACATCACTCTGAGAAGATAAGTGACCACAGTAAAATGTATTCATGAAAAATGATTTTTAAAAAAAAATGTATTCAAAAGTAAGTTATGGAGAAAGTGCTGTGAACCAACATTAATTCAACTATTTGAGGGTCATGAAACACTGGAACAGGTTGCCCAGAGAGGTGGTACATACTCCATCCCTGAAGATATTCAAGGTCAGGCTGGATGGGCTCTGAGCAAGCTGAACTAGTTAAAGATGTCTCTGCTTGTTGCAGGAGTTTTATACCAGATGACCTATAAAGGTCCGTTCCAACCCAAACCCTGCTATGATTTTATAATGGAAAAACACCTGGATCCCAAAAAACAACCATGGATGGTATTTCTAGGCCCAGAGCAAGACTTAAGGGATTTATCAAGAAAAAGTGACAGATGTTTGTGGACTGAAAAGCAATGGAGAAGTAATATTTTCCACATCAATAATAAAGACTTTTTACTCTGTGCTTTTACCTGAGCAGATCAATAAAGGTTACAAATGTCCTGGATAAAGCAATATATTCTAGCCTAAGTTCACTGTTCAAAATGCCAAGAGTTTAGGCAGAGAGCCAGGTTTAATAAAAATGAAATAGAAGCTATGGTTTGACTAAGTCATTCTTTTGAATTTCTGGACAACATTATAAAGTGTTAGCGGCTACAGTAAAGAGCACTTCGAGGGCATGATTCATGGCTGTTTTACTCCAGTTGTACACTGGCTGAACATCCCTGGACTCAATAAACACCACAGTGAATCAGACATGAAAGCTGTCAAGAGAAAGGAAACACAAAATGCAATGATCTTTATCAGTAATCTGATTATTATCATAGTACACAGATCCTGAAATGGAGATGAAGGATCTTTGTGTCCAGCACATCGTTACCAGTCTTGAGGTTTGATTGCAAGCTTTGTTTTCCTTGCCATTCTTCCTTAAGCTCCCCAGTCCTTCAGTCATATGATTAAATAAAAACTGAGGGTTTTGTGTTGTTGTTATTTTTTCAAAGGGGACTCTCTGGCCTTCACAAGGCTGCTGGCAAAACCTGAATAATACAGTTCAGAACTGCAAGAGACAAATAAAAAGAAACCTTGGGTTTACTGTAACTCTTTTCAAGTGCTTCCTATTTTAAGCTACGATAATCCTGCAAGGCCTTGATATATCATTTTGTTGAGCCTGAACACTCACTGATCTGGCATGTATGTGGTCAATATTTAATATTTTCGAGTTAGATATCACTTGTTGAAACGGATAAGTTAAGGGAGCATGACCTAAATAAAAGTAGCAGAGGTCAACATGGAAAATAACAAGACAAACCAGTAGCACGGATCTGCTTTGATGATTTAAAACCTCACTTCCCCGATTTATTGCTGAGACCATTAACTGCTATGTCCAACTACAAAAACTAACGAGACCATTAAGGGAAAAACTAAGGAAAGACAGACAACCTGACTTCTTCTGTAACTTACTGCTTGTAACTAGATTGTTAAATTGTTAATGTTGCCATTTAGTATGCATTTACTGGATTTAGGAAACCTTGTAGTTATTAATACAAGGTAATGAAGGAATCTGCTAGTTAACACAGCAGAGAGCGCAGTCTCCTGGGGAGAATTGAGACCCTGATTCTCTTGATAAGAATGGCACTAAAAGCCATGATTCCCATGTTCAAAGAAATTATAGGAAACGTTTGGCTAACTAAATTCAGATGGGTGAGCTATGAACAGTTTTGGAACTTGCTTGTTGTGTTGTGAAGTTGCGAAGTGTAAAACACATTTGACAAACAGTATTCATTAGCACTGATGCAGTTTGCAGCTTGCAACTGATCCCTTTGCTCATATCACCCTCGTCTTACCAAGGTGTAAGATATTCTGCCATATCCTGAAACAGTTCAAAGCAAATTGTAGTTTCCAGGATGAGTTAATGCTTAGAGGCTTTTCAGTGATGTTGCCTGTGAGAGGTCTGCTTGGGACACCAGCAGCCCAGGGCCCTGAAACCTGGATGGAGATTCTGCAGGTGCTTTAAGAGCCTGATGATCCTAAAAAAGACTTGCAAAAGGGGTGCCACAGAGGGTAAAACCTGAGCTAATGCTGATTTTGATGCTGAAGTTTTTCTTTTAATCATTGCATTTAGTTACACATCCAGAGATCTGTTCAGTGCAAACACTGTATCTTCAGTGCATACATTTCCAGGTATGAATTGGCATCAGTATTCTCACATGAGGCTAGACATCAGTTTTAACGTCGTCTTGTATATTTTTCAGATGAATTTTAAAGCCAGTCTTCAGTGCAAAGACATGCCTGTATTCTTCAGATGAGATCCATTTTGAACTTGCTGACAGCAAAAAGTGACAGTAAGTAGTTCTGCGCTGGGTTTGCTCTTTTGGTAATTAGTTAGTGTCACGGTGGATATGTTACAGTGGAGCTTCCAAGTCATCAGGTGTGTAATGTCTCTTTTCATCTAAGCAAAAACGGGGGCTTGTGCTACAAAGATATAATCATCACAGAAGAACTTAACAGAAAACTGTAGATGCTGAAGACGAAAGGAGCAGGAGTGGACATATCATAAGCCTTCTTTAGCACATCCAGGTGTGCATGTTTGTTCAGAAGACTGCAGTTCAGAAGCGTAGTCAGCAGTGTATAATAGTAGTGAATGATGCCGGGTGCTACACAGTTCTGTGTACCTCCATGCAGCTAAATCCATCAGTGCTATTCTGGTTGTTAAGGGAGTACAATGTGTCTAAATAATAATAATAATAATCTTGCCCACACAATTTTAGCCCCATGCAGAACACGCCTCTTCCCTTGGCAAGGTGGTTGTGATCTTGGTGGCAGGACCAGCAAGCAAAACTTCCTCCATGAGCTTGGAGATTGCCAACAGGAAAGCTGTTAAAAGAGAAGTAATATCTTTTGGTGGCTTTCCATGTTTGAGAAGAAAGATCCCTGCCTTTTTTGAGTATACCAGTGAGAAAGCTCTAGCATCTCCTAGCAGTGAACGCATCTATCAGACACATTCACATTACACCTCTAATTTTTTTAAGAAGTGAGTCCCAAATTCTTGTCTCGATGGCATAAAGGTGTTGTTTGTATCCTCTGTGGTGTATAGGGAAAAAAGCAATGGAATGGCTAGGTTTTGTCAGACACTCAGAAGACATCCTGCTCAGATCTTCCCTATAGTGAGCTTTTTACTCTAGGTCTTTGAACTGCAGAGAAGATAAGAGGTGACAGGAGCAGCTGTCACTTTCGGTTGACAGTGCTTTGCCAGGTCAGCAGCTTCTAGCTCACGAAGGACCGCTCAGGCTCTGTGGGTGCCGTGGGCGAAGTCAAGGCCTTCACTGTCTCATTCCATCTCTTCAGTAGAGTAGGGTTCAGCTGTTCTGGTGGAGATTTTGCTGCATCTGGATCACTGTTCATATACTTTTAAGGGTACTTCCACTTCCAGGTGTCAGTGGGAACAGCAGACCTCCCGTAGCCAAAGTATGTTTCATTGCAGTTGTGCCACAGCCGTGTCACAAGGGTCAACAGCATGATCATAATTTCTGGGACATAAATATCATATTTTTAATCATATTTTTAACTTCTGTTCAACACAATCCAGTGTTGTTTTGCTGTTGATACAGTTGTCAGACCTTCAAAAAGTATTGTGCAAAATGGAAAATCTGCAAGAAAAGCTTCGTTCCAGACTCATGAGGAGCATTGCAAAGGAACATTTTGCTTCTGTGTTTCAGTAAAAGTCAAAGCTACAGAAAGCTGTCCATAGAGCTGGGAAAGTGGTCCATGTAGCTGGATCCCAACAGCTGACTGGGGAGGAGTGGGCTGCTTGAACTTTAATGCTCAACACTTCGTAGGTTTGTAGATGTCCCTTATAGTCTTCTGATCATTGGAGTAGAAATTCACAGCCTTCAAACTCTCTAGGAAAAAAAATATATTTTTAGGCCATCTGTGGCCCACAAATTTAAATTTCACAGCATTCAGTGGATCAATGGCAAAGCAAGTGGCATCCTTAGGACCTCAATACTTTTCATAAAGTAGCAACATCTATGTTATTTATTATTTTCAGAATTCTTGAAAACTATTTCAAGCTAGCAGGTAACAGACTTGTACAGTAATTTACTAAAACTACATACGCATATGGACTCCTGGCAAATGTAGTCTTCATTCTGGACAAGGTAACCTTTCATCAGCTCACTTCTAGTGGATATCAAGCACCTATGATTAAAACTTACCTTTTGTCTTTCAAGCATATGATTCTCATGGTTGTACTGGCAAATGTGTAAATCTGGCCCTGCTTGCCACCTTGAAGAGCCAAGATTTGTTTTTCTAAACAATTAATGAAGGAAACATCACTGGGCAGTCATTAAGTTCACTCTGCCACACAATATTCTTTGCTACCTTACTGATATCTCCTTCCTACTGCAAAATTAATTATATGGAGTTGAGGAAAATCCACAGTGATGTGTTTTATTTACATATAAACAGGAGCCTTGGAGATCCTAAATTAGATGCTTGTATTTGCGCCCAACAAAGATGCCTCAAAAAAAGTATTTTTAAGAAAGGGGCTTCAAAATCATATAGCCTCGCAAATCACCAGTAGGGCTCAATATTTCAATTGCTATTGTATTTTTTCCACTGGAAGCAAATTTTCAGATAAATCAAAATATTCTGCAGCAACTTTTTAATTTCATTGGAATTGTAAATGAAAAAGCTAGCTGCAAATTAATTTCCACAGTGTTGAAACAATTCACTGTTATCATTTCAGCTTTTCTGCTTCACATAACATGCATTCTCAAATGTTTCGCTGTGATCAGTTAACTAAAAATATAGGAATTCCTACAGAGCAGGACTCCCCTCTTCCAGACTCCATTGGAGATGGCTCTAAAAATGTGTAGGATAGAGAGGAAATCTTTGCGCAGATCCCTCTCTTCAGAAGACACTTCTTCCAGGAACCTTGTATAAACAAAGCTAACATATATTAGGCAATCCCAAGACAGAAAAAAAGACCTTGAAGACAGTATGTAATAATATGGGTCATGTATTTATGAAATCCTGGTTGCCTTAATTCCACTGACTTTGGCTGGAGCAGGTTTAAACTTTATCTGAGTGTTTGCAGTCAATATCTCATGTCCAGCTTTGAAGAACTTAGCATCCTCCACAAGGTGCTAAGCACTACCCACGGGGATCCTTTCCAAGAGAAGTTGAGGGTATCCTGGAAAAAAACCCAAACACTTGGACCTGTCTGAGAGAGACCTTACTTTCCAAAATTCAGATATTTCTTTGGAAAGCTTAAGTAATGTAGCAAATCTTTAGAATCTCCATGATTCAGAAGAGGACGAACTCTAGCTCCTGTCTGTGTCTGTGCATTAGTAATTAGACTGGCTTTTAATTGCCTTGCGAGGAAGTTACTGTGTATCCCAGCACATCTGCTGTGCTGCACCCTGCCCTCACACCTTTGCTTGAGGCACACTGATGTCTGGTGTCTCATACTCACCAGGACCCAGCTGAGCCGCCCAGAGATACTGTGAGAGGTGAGAGAAAAAGGCTTGATGCTAAACACTTCTGGTCTACGCTTGGCTCGTACAGATGCATCTGGCCCATCTCAGGAATTGCTGGAAATAGGCAGTAACCTTCTTATCTGAAGCTGAGGAGAGAAGAAAATCCAGGCTTTGTTGTTAGGAAAGATTTATATTTAGGGATGATGGGGAGGGTGGCTTATAAATGAGTCGCTGCTCTCTCAGAAATCATTTAATTATTGTGGGAAGCTGCTGGCAGCACTGTGTACTGAGATGGATAAAAATCAGAGTCAGAGCTGGGATGTGTCATAGAGAATTTAATTACAAAATCCCTGACTATCAGTGTCAGAATTTTGATTGGCTTGTCAATGGAAAAATTAATGTTATTGCTGTAGAATTAATGTGGTTTTAATTAGAAATAATGCTTTAATTAAAAACCATGATAAATTTCTCATTTTAAAAGTGCCATGATAGTTATACTCCATCAAAATATTTGTGTTCAAAAGTGAATAATATTATAATGATAACTGGTTTTTACCTTTTATCAGTAGATCTCATCAGTGTGACCTACTATGAATAGGATGATCTTAAAAAAGCATTTGAAAGTGTTTATAAAACATTAATGAGTTCTGTCCACAATCCTTGAGGGGGAGAAACATGCTCTTATAGCAATTTAACAGTTGGATAAAGTAAGGCAAGTAGTTTATGCAAATTATTAGAGGTCAACACTGCCTCTTGCATCCTGCATGCTCTTGTCCTCAATGAACAATTTCCACACTCTTTCTGTGTATATTTATTTTATTTAATTACAGTTTAAAAGACACTTCTAAAAGACTGCTGCCATAGCTGCAGGCAAGGTAGTATCTGGAAAAATACGCAACAATACCGTGATTAAATATGAATAGATTCAAACAGGCAAAATACAAGGCAGGAATCACGCTGCTGTAAGAAGTCCATCTTCAGAGCCACTGGAGGTGGTACATAGGTTTTAAAGGAGAAAGGTGAATTGGCTAGTAATAAAAAGAAAATTCAGTTCCACATCCACCTCCTTATTTCATCCCGTATTCCTCCTTTTGTTGTTCATATTAAAAAAAAAAATCAACGTATTAATAGAAAAAAATAGTCTGTCATCCGAGCTTAAATGGGAGTGGGTTAGTGATAATCTGCTGCCCAATCCATTGCATGTAGAATCTGATGATAAATCAGAGCCACGGGCAGTTATTTCATTTCACTGTTGTAGAACAATATGGGTAGGAAGGCTTTCCAGATTATTATTTTTGTAGTAAGTAGGAAGAGGCAGAGTGTGTGGATGCCTACGTATTTATCTAACTGGAAGGAACCCTCCCCAAGGAGAAGCTTATCAGAGCCCTGTCACTCACAGCAGGGATGTGGAGAGGGAGTTGCACAGTGTCCTCTGCTCAGCAGCACCACTGCTGCTCCTGGCTTTTCTGAGAGCATCTCTGTGCTGGCAGCTTGTTTAATGGTTTGTAAAACCACTCTGACAGAAATTTAAAGTCTTGTCTGATCTGTAAATGAAGTAATATCTTTGAAGCCACAATTTAAGCTGAGCTAACAAGCCGCGTTCCTATCGGCCAGTTTGTAAACGTGTTGAAGAGCTGTTTGACAAGCAGAAGTGATGACATCTCTGAAAGATTGTCACAACATTAGTTATTTAATACTGTACTGAAGTCAAAGACACTTGCCTGTGCAGAGACATGTTTCTATCACAGATCCAGCATACTAAATATTGAGTATTGACGGGATTACTAACAGTTGAAAGTCAGAATTAATTTATGCTTCAAGCACTAAAGTAGGAGTCTAGGGGGGAAATCTTGCTGATATTCTGTTGAATATTAAGTGGTAGATGCTAAGCCTAGAACATAACCAGCAAGTGATTAAAAAGATAAATACTGTTCAATTATAGTCTCAGTAGTTATGTTTTCTGGTTATTTTTAAATCTACCGTAGGAGTAAAGATACGTGTTGTTATTTTTAAAACACAGTTCAATTAAACATCAATTGATTAATTTTAATCTTCAAGAAGCTTAAGGTAACTGTTTGGAAAAGATGAAATAAACATGTAAAACACCTGGAGGTTTGCAATCACTGCAGTCCTCTTCTCTGGGAAACAAGAATCATCATTCATATCAACATTGGACAGAACAGACTAATAAGTGAAAACCATCTGAAAGGTTCATTTGTTTTCCAAACTGTGTCTGCACAACAACTAAGTTTTTTGTTCAGAAGGTGCCATGGACCGTTTTGTAGATGGATATCTGCTTATTTTCTAGTCACTGTATATTCATTTACTACACTTTACTCCATTTAGTTTTGCAGAACCATTATAGGTACCTATAGGGACACCCAACTGCATCTGTTCCTGGTGTCGCAGGAGCTGCAGCACTGCCAGGCAGGTTACACAGCAGAATCCATACAGCAGACGTGAGGCAAGGAGAAGCAAACTTGACTTATCCTTGCAGATGAAACACCTCTAGGTCTTTGAATTTGATATTTAGTCATGTCCCAAAGAGTTAGCAAACATGGGAGCTAATGCTGCAATTTAGATGCTCAGATTTCGGAGTAGGACTGCCAGTTCAGTTCTCTCCCCTCAGTCAATTCTAGCTCTTTGAATCAATGGTAGATCTTACATGATATAGTCATGTATAATGAAGGACAGACTGAGTGATAGGTAAACTAACAGGTATACCTATCAGATTAGCAATCAAAATTAATATTGTAGAAGAGCAGCCTCCAGAAATATCCTGAAGGCATGGCAGGTTTTTTTTCCTGAGCACAATATAATTGCACAATATTACTGTAAGAAATGCAATTGTTAATAAAATTATGCTGGCAGCTGTAGATTTGCTACAGTAGCTTTATTAAGGCAATCAGAAAATAATACACCAGATCATCTTGAAAGCCCAATTTGGCCATGGCTTTCATCCCATTCACATCAAAGAAGTCAGTCAGTGAATCGTGTCTGCTCCGTCAGTCTCACAGGAGCACGGAAAGACAAGACATAAGGTACCTTGGAAGACACAACAGTTTGTTTTGAGGATAAAATCAACCAACACGCCTAAATCCCATCAACTTTCTGTGAATTCACTGTTCCTCAGTGCGTGTTACTTCTAAAGTAGTACAAAAGTCCTTAATCGGCCTGAAACTCTGAAATTTTTATGCTTGTCTTCCTCTAACCAAAGAGCGCCTTTTTAGCTGCTGAGTGGTTAAAAGATGTAGGGGAATTGGGCGTAGAAATGAACAAACACAGGGAAACTAGGAAATGAGAATACCTTACCAAGCAGTTCAGTTGACATGAAAAACACAGGTTCAACAGAGCTCATAAATGCATAAAGCATTTTAGACAAACCCACAAGGCTCAGCAAATTGTGTTATTACAGGTTGAAAATCTTTGATTCTCACAGAGAAAATAAAGTTGGCGTTGAGCATGCCATGAATCAATGGATTTTAAATCCAGTTTAGATAGAAGGAAACTTCTCCCCCGTTTGTTCCTTTCAGGATTGCATAACTTGCCTGAGGTAGCCTATTGCAACAAAAAGAGGAGGAAAATCCTCAGAGATGAACTCAGGCAACTCAGAGACCTGTTACAAAGTGCACAAAAGCATGAGAAAGCCCCACTTGTGCAAACAGCAACACAAGGGATCTGAAGAGCCGGCTGAAACGTGGAGAGGAAGGTGTCTGAGAACATAACGTCAGGACCTGATGCTGCTGTAGGGCAGCCAAAACCCAAGCCAGGTTCAGACTTAAAAAGACAATATATTTATTTTTTTAAGAAGTCTAAGATCATATAGTAAAAATGAGAACAGAGATAGGAAAATAGGTGATGTTCAAGAGCCAGTCATGCCAAGTCTTAACAAACTATTACCCAAGTAAGTTAAAAAAAAATCTCCCATGCAAATCTTTCTGGTCCAAATACCTTGAAACTCAGCCTGAAATTGTTTGAAAGCAGTTGTGGCCAATGTAAAATGCTCAGTATTTTTAGGTGGTAAAGTGCTTAAGCTACAGATTTGTTACGCAGCAGAAGAGTTTGATCACATAAGTGCAGGTGGTCAGTTCCCAGTTTCCATTGTGCTCAGTGCTTTGTGTATGTATATTACGAGTTTTATCAAGTATTTGTCTCATGAACTTTCCTCTCGTACAGCACAATCAGCTCGCTGGCAGAATTAGCATTATTCCTTAAAAAAGGAGACCAGTTAATTATATGCAAACTCTTTTTGATCATACTGTTTTCTGACAAGTTTTCAGTTAAATTAATTTATTGGTGAGAACTAGCAATTTACCAGACAAAATGTCATGTTTTTTTCAAAAAGCAGATGTATTGAGTTTGCATGTCAAGGTTTTGGTAGCACAGGGGCTAACAGGGGGGATTCTGTGAGAAGCTGCTAGAAGCTTCCCTTGTGTCTCATAGAGCCAATGTCAGCCACTTCCAAGACAGACTCACTGCTGGCCAAGGCCAAGCCCATTAGCTTGGTAGTAGTGCCTCCAGGATAACATATTAAAGGGGGAAAAGTTGCTGCATAACAGGAATTACAGGCAGAGAGAGGAGTGAGAATCTGTGAGAGAAATAACTCCGCAGACCTAAAGCTCAGTGAAGAAAGAGGAGGGGGAAATGCCCCAGGTGCCAGAGCACAGACTCCCCTGCAGCCCACGTTGAAGACCATGGTGAGGAAGACTGTCTGTCCACAGCCCATGGAGGTTAATGGTGGANCCAGGTGCCAGAGCACAGACTCCCCTGCAGCCCACGTTGAAGACCATGGTGAGGAAGACTGTCTGTCCACAACCCATGGAGGTTAATGGTGGAGCAGATATCCACCTGCAGCCTCTAAAGGACCCCACGCCAGAGAATGTAGTTGCCCTAAGAAGGCTGTGACCCTGTGGGAAGGCTGTGCTGGAGCAGGCTCCTGGCAGGACCTGTGGCCCCGTAGGAATAGAAGCCCATGCTGGAGCAGGTTTGCTGGCAGGACTTGTGACTACATGGAAGGGATCCATCCACACTGGAGCAGTCTGTGAAGAAATGCAGCCTGTAGGAAGGGTTCATACTGAAGAAGTTTGTGAAGGACCCTTTCCCATGGGAGGGACCCCAACACTAGAGCAGGGAGTGAGGAGTCCTCCCCTTGAGGAGGAAGGAGCAGCAGAAACAACGTGAGATACAGTGACTGCAATCCCTGTGCTGCTCAAGGGGAGGAGGTAGAGAATTCGGGAGTAAAGTTGAGCCCAGAAGGAAAAACAGGGTGGAGGAATGGTGGGGTTTAAGATTTGAGGTTTTTTCTCATTGTCATATTCTGCTTTGATTGGTAATAAATTAAGTTAATTTTCCTCAAGTCAAGACTGTTTTGCCCATGATAGTACTTGGTGAATGACCTTTTCCTGTTCTAGTCTTGATCCACAAGCCTTTTGTTACATTTTCTCTCCCCTGTCCAGCTGAGAGTGGCGGGGGAGTGTGAAATGGAGCAGCTTTGATGGGCACCTTGCATCCAGCCAGGGTCAACCCACCACAGCAGATTACCAGAAATCTAAATTAACTTCTTTTTTTTTTCTCCTTTAAGACAGATTACCAGAAATGTAAATCATCTTCTCCTTTCTTTTTTTTTTCTTTAAAAACCCCAAACATTTCAAGATTGTCCCTTTGGTGGTTCATGAAAGCTGTAGCTGTCTCCAGTCCCCTCTGTTGCCCAGGTTTTCTAGCTGGACTAGATATCATATAACGAGTCCTACAGTCGGGAACTCGTACAGCAGGTCAAGGGAGGAGCAGTTTGTTTAAGAAGCCCACACAGCTGAAGGCTTTGGAGTATGAAGCATGCAGACTACTGCTCCCATGAGATGCTTGAGGTATCAAAACAAAGCCATTTGCAATTGAAAACATCAGCTTCATTTTTCATCATAAAGCATAATTTTCATTGAGAAAAATAATTTCTGAGCAGCTCCAAAAACAACAGTCCAGTGGCATACACAGTTCAATGGCTTATTAAAACCGAAGTGAGGAATTTGCATGTTATGAAATTGGGGCATGGCCAGAGTATTCTCGGAAAAAAAAGAACCTGGGGACCTTTGCTAATCATTAACAGTCTCAGATGCCAGTGATAATACCTCGTCCAAAACCTGTTACCTCCAAAGCACTGCACCTCCCTAAGACCCTGTGAAGGATGTAATCAGGAAGGATTCAGGGGAAACTTAGCAACTAATACATGCCTATTTTTGCCAAAGCTGAGAAAACTCCTTTCTTTTGCCAACAAGTGAATGATTCAACATGTGTACCTCTTTCCCTGTCTGTATTAAGATGGAACAGTCTTTCCTACATTTGATTGCTGGTATTATTAGAAGTACTGAATCAACAGACAAGATGCATATTAGCAAGAAAAGCATCCAACATTTTCAGCACAAACTGAAGCAACTTCCCTTAAGTGCATGTTTGAAAACCCAAGTGCAGCACAGCAAGTCAAAGTACTTTAAGATTACTAAAAAGCTCTTGTACTCTCAACATCGCGCAGCTGGGGTTGTTTACCACTGTGGGATTTATTGGCAGCTGTGAACTTGTAAAGGAAAGTGGGCATTACTTTATGGTCATATTGCAACATCTTAATGAAGTTTTCCCAGCAAAATATTTGATGTCCAATGGCTCTAACTAACAATTAGGACCTTTCTTTTCTCTCAATGATTTTTCAGCACTGTCAGACGTCGAGTGAGAGGTAGGATAAACGGAAATGGCACAGCCCTGAAGAGCATCATCAGAAGGTGGGTGTTTGTCTTGACAGCAATCTCCAGCCTTATGGCCTGGCACCCTGCCCGAGCATTACCTTTGGCAGAGGGGTACAAAGGACGGGCGATCAAGACAGACGGGCAGCCAGGGAGTCTGTCCATAATTGCTACAACAGTCCTAATATTTCAGCAGCCCAGGGAGAGAGAAAGGCTTACTGAGATACATTAAGGAAAGGTTAGATAACAAAGAAGGTGGCTTGCCAACAGTAGAAGCCCAATCCGAAGAGGAAAGCCTATAATAGCTGGTCAAATCTATATAATAGCTCAAAAATCTGCAGAGAAAATCCCCCATTAAAGGATTACAGCTGTAGAGCTGTCTAAAACGGAGGACTCTATGAGCCTTCCTACACTGCCATTCACTACAAACTTCCTAGTACTTTTTCTAGGCCCATTCAAACTTTTGAGATGGATTTTTTACAGAAGTTCTGCACTTACAAAAACAAAAAGAAAACAAAAATCAAATGAGAAAAGGTGCAAGAAAAAGAAGGGTTAGAATGAGCAAAGGGTCATTTCAAAGCTGTCGGGTGCTAGCTGACTGTAATTTTTTAAGCAGAATTTATAAAGGGATTAATATATTTATAACTCGTAGTGCTTAGCTCTACTTTTCCTATATTCATTTTGCCTTGGACATTAAAAGATGTGTTGTAGTCAGACTCCTTTCCTTAAAATTCTGTATCTTCAGTGACTTACGTTTCCAATGTTCCTTCAGGTAAGAGAAAGTCCTAAAATACAACCCTCTCTTACACAAAAGCTACATTTGAAAGTATATCTATCTGCACACTCTTCCCTAAATCTCACCTGTAAATGTTCAGTCCTTTAATTATTTGTTGATAGGCAAAGAAAAACACCAAACTGCACATCAGTTTTGAATTGATGAACTAGTGTTTGGCCTCTGCTTATGCTGTGAGATTGAGATAGGCCTGCAGACAAGCATGAGGACATAGAGCCTCACATCATTTTCTCCACCCATGGATGGATGCTTTTCATGCATACCCTTGTGCATTAGTTTTACTAAAAGCACCTGTGCTTAGGACAATCCATGAATAAGTTACAGCTGTAGACTGGTCTAGAAAGCCTGACCTCCCCCAAGCTCATCTGTTCAGGTCACCCAAGAGAGTGCAGGTACAAAGACCCAAGATTTCCTCCCCAGGTATATACCAAATATCTGTCTGAGCCCACAGCAAAGCACGTATCTGCTCACAAACAATGTGGAGGGCTTGAAACTAAACCATCAGATTAGACATGTCAATGGTGTTTCTTCTACACACGGCCACAGCAGTGTATTGCATGTTATGTGTCCACGCCCACAATTATTTCCTCTGGAAAGAGCAGGTCTCTAAAATTCACTTTCTTCGCAAATGTGTACGAAGCTCAGTCAGACACAGCAGAGAAAAGTATTACTTGGATGCAAACTGTGCTGCTTGTATCTGCCTATGACAACAATAAAACCCGCAACACTTAGATGAAATTGCAGACTGTCTAGTCTTTTAGTTTTAAAATAAAATATTGATATTGACTTTAGATCTTGCCTGATTTACTTTAATTTGAGCCAGGCCTCTACAGAAACCTGTTGCCTAGGTAACAAATGCTGTGCACCATAATAAGGCAAATTGCTGTTGAAATAAATAGTAATCATGGTCCTGGTTTCAAAAGTATTATCTTTCTCTTTATTTTAAACTATCCTTGGGTAAGGTTGTAAGCACTGGTTTTGTTCGTTGGCTAATCATCTCGCTGTGTGGAGGCTGGGGGAAGGGAGAGTGCCCACTTGCCTCTGTGTCCTCCCTCTGCTCCCCTACCATGTACATATAGATACTTTCAAATGGTATTTAATTCCTCAAGGGTGCATCTATATAAAGTGTAAAGTTTCTGTCAGGAAAGAGCAGGGGTTGACATTATTCCTCTTCAGCATCTTTTACAAAAACGGCTTACAGATGGGAGCCATGAGTGAGCCTTGGCTCACATAAGTTCTCACAGCCTTTTCCACGTGCCACGCAGAGTCTTGCCCTGACCTGGGGCCTTGCATACCAGTTTACATCCATCGGGTGCAGGATTTGTTCAACGTATATGTCTCTCCATCTCATAGTTTGGTGATTCACAGGCAAGTATGAGCTCGAAGGAGTGAATAACAATGTCATGCCTAACATTCATCTATTTGTGCCCGTAAAGTATTAGCACTGCAAAAACAAATGTGGAAAGGAATTTGTGTGGCTGCTTTCAATTTTTCCCTTCATTATCATTTTTTGGTAGAGCATGGTGGTCTCAGCTCTCATAATGTACCATGACCAGCTGTAGCACAGCAGTCCTATGGATGTCCTGCATCGGTCGCAAGGGAACACCGACAGTAGGGAACACTCATTCACATGCATCCTGTGGTTCCTGTCACAGCACACAGACGAAGCCAAGTCCCACATTCCACCTTTGTCCATAGAAAGGCCTCAGAGCAAGAAAAGCTACTGCCAAGCAGATACATGAGGAGTAAACTGCAGTGAGACCACAAGAGACTGCTACCCCATCACATGGGGGAGCCATCAGCCAACACATCTGCAGGAAAGGAGTATGTAGCCTCCCTGCTTGGTGCTACCATCCATGCCATGGAAGAAGAGTGCTCAGGTTATTGCTCTACACAAATCCTCCGCAATCTGCAGGCAGAAACTGATGCTTCCCATGTTTCCCACTGCAGGGAGAGGGGTACAGAAGACAAACTTACCTGGCTGTAGAAGATATCTGTCTGGAAAGAGTGACAGCAAGTCCATCCCCAGATATACTTTGTACTGACACCGGATTTACTGGGTTGTAATGAACTGAAAAAGCTAAGCTGCAGTCCTCCCAGGCTGGTAGATCTCTGGAGTGGTGGCACTGTCTTTAAAACATCCTTCACCTTTATGATTTTCTTGTGATTTCCCTAGTGTTTCTACCTCTGTCATGTTTGCTTCCCAGATCTTTCAAGCATTCTGCCTGATAAACTACCACAGATGCCAATTTAATAATATTGATGTGACAGCCACAAGGGAAGTGAGAGGATATGAATAAAAGCAATGTTCAAAATGCCACTTTGCTCAGGAAGATGTCTTATTTCCATTAAAGGGAGCTACATCCTTGGGTGGGGGCAGACTTGGCTTTGGGCAGAAGCCATAAGGCCAGTTCTCCTCTTGGCTTCTCCCCTAGTCACAGAAGGAGCTGCAGCCCATGGGGACACCCCTGCACAATCACATCCTTACATCTGGTTGTTCCAGCATGGCTCAGATTTGGTCAAGGCTCCTTTCAAACTGGGCTAGGAGTACATTGTGGGTATCCTTATACGCCTATTCCTGGTAAAGTTTACACACCTCTTTGGAAATTCAGTAAGAGTTTTGAAAGTAAACTGAACTGAAGCAGCAGCAGTCATTGTGGTGTAAGCTCTGGGACACTGCCCAGGCAATGGGTGCTTAGTCAGGATTTAAAAGCTCCATGCTGGGAGCAAAAGGATCAGCCATGGAAAGTGAATTTTCACCTACTTTGGCTACTTTTTGAGACTTCCAAAAAATGTGTAGAGCATGCATTCATTGCCTTGTTGAGAAAGAATGAGATTTTCTAGAGCTATCTGCTCAGCTTGTTTAATGAGCCCTGAAACCACTTTAAAGTGCGTGTGCATGCATGCATGTATGTACTGGAGGGCAGGGAGGCAGAGGGAATCAGAGACACTTTATCGGAAAACATGATCTGCTCTTTACGGAGTTTGACACACACAATCTTATCTAATTATTCAGAACATTTAACATCACCTAACTCCAGATAAAAATCTCTTTCCTTCTCCCCTGCCCCCTCTTTACTGAAACTTAATACACAGAGACTAATACGGCCCAAAACCGTCTCATTGAGCTTTAAGATGTAAGACGACAACTCGTGACCTTTGCCATTGATTGCCAGCCAAGTTACATACGTCTCAGAGTCTCAGTGGGCCACCATTTGTCACTGCACTGACAGTGAAATTCAGCTCAGCCTATTGTTCTGCAGAAGTAACCTCAGCCCGGGCTGGTGGTGACGGAGACAGTTTGCAGGACGTTGCGCTGGGTTCCCTGGGAGACTCTGTGCTGTGTACCCTGGATAATCCGTGGGGTTTGGGAAAGGCCACAGCTATCAGGGCAATGAGAGAGCTATTCCTTGGAACAGTTTTGGGAACCAGGAGTGCCAGCATTGCCGTCCCAGAAAGGATGAACAAACATGATGCTTTGGGAAAGATCATTGCATCCTGGATGAAAAACACCCACACAAAACAAAGCAAGCCTTCCTCACCAGCACAGCGTATTGGTGCAGTAAGCTGCTGGTTGTGATTCCTGTGCTCTTCAAACTGGGGGTTGCTGAGTCCCTCCTATGCACATTTTGTTTAGGCAAAGGAAAGAAACTCTGAATCAGACTATTTACTTGGGTGTAGCTGCTTTCACACTGTGCTGGCCGAATTTGCCTTGTAGGCTTAGAAAAATAGGTAAAGGACAAGCAGACTATGAGACAGCTATTCTTTATCATTTGGTGCCCACAATTGAATGGGTACAATTACAAGGACGCTTTGCATTACGTGAAACAGTCATGTACACAGTCCAAGCAACTAGAGGCTCAATCTGACTTATGCTGTGTGGGAAAGAGCTTTGCCTCCAATTGCTATCTTCCCAACAGGGACTGAGTGTCCTAACTGACTCCTGAAGTCCCAAATTGACATCCTTCAAACCTCCGTTTAACACTAGAGATACACACAAAAAGCCTCCTGCCTTTCTATGTTTCTGCAGGTGTGTACACTAGAACCACCTATTTTTTTGGCAACGCTGAACTGCTTGAGCACGTATCTTTAATTTAAATCCTTGTAGCACCGCTCCATGCCTAGCACCACAACATTGTGGTCTCTGCCCATCCTTTGAGAACTGACTCAATAACTAGGAATGCATTTAATCTCATAGAGACCACGCTGTGATGAATATGCTGGTATCCCAGTTAATGTTCTGATTAATCTGATTAAGTATTTGCACCTATTTAGGATGGCAGAGCTGCTTTCCTATCAACAGAAGTAAAACTGCACGAAAGCCGTATTCAACCAGAGCAATGGTCCAGTGGCACCAATATTCTCCCAGCAATGGCATCCTCTCACCATCCAACTCTATCAACTGGACTGCTGGGTCATCTAAATAAAGGCTCTCTCAGTTCTTCCCATCTGAGGATGCTTCTGATCACACGCATAAAATATTCAGAGGAGGCAGAGACTGTCTCTCCTATAGCCTACGTGAAAGCTCTAATAGCTGCTCTTACAATGCTAAACATTTATGCAATGCCAAGAAGAAGCAAAAGCACGAGAAAAATCAGCCAGAAAGACCTTGGAAATGGGAAATCTGGAATCCTGTCCCACCAGGCAGTGGAAGGATCTGAGTGCTGATCCCCCTCATTTCAGGTGAGTACTCAGACTGCCAAGCTACCAAACAAAAAGAGAAGGGAAGCTCTCCAGATTGGTTACAAGAAATGAGATGGAGGGACCACACGGTGGTACCCTGGATGTGGTACCTTCCTATCTTCTAGCATCCTGGGTCACCAGGCTTATCTCATATGTGATTCTATATTTAAAAATGTACAAGCACATACACTTTGGTAAAAGAATAAAGCCTTAATTCTAAGTGCAAATATTTGTACTTCTACTTCTAAGCACTATGGTATTTGACACTGCTTGAATTAAAGCCCCAAATGTTAATCCGAGGCACTGGTAGCAGCAGTATGAATACAAGCTTTCTTCTTTGTCTTCCCCGTGACCTTAACCGTTCTCTCTAGAAACAAAAATTCTTCCTTAGGATGCCTCCATGATTTCTGGCTCGTCAAAGGAGTATTACTGTGATAAATCCAGTAGGAACTTTCTTGTCACATGTGAAAAGACTGACCATTTCTCTTTCTTGTGTTTAGCCATATATCATTACAGAGGTAGGAAGAAGGGAGCTCGGTGGGTATTTTTCTCTTTTGGTCATTGGTCTTTTACTAGAGGAAAAAACCATAATTATTAATTATGCCGGGTTTTGTTATTCACGTTAGTATTTTCATAGTCTTAAAAATTACTTGATTAGATTAGTTTCCCTAACAGAGGATTCAAATAATTAAAGAGTAATGTAGCATTCAGAAGAATATAATAAAGGCTATGCCATGGCAGACAGATAAGTCCACCCAGCCCAGTACAACAAACTAACCTCAGAAGCCTCTGAAAGGGTATTGAAACAGGGTCAGCACCCAGTAATACCCCTCTCAGTCTCCAACACTTTGCAGATGCTGAGCTTTAGCTTGCATATAATAAACCTTGGTGGGTTTTTCTTCCTTGGGTTTTTCAGGAGAGAAAAGTCATACGTAAGACTGGAAAATACACTGAGGAGATGAGATAAATATCAGAACTCTGCTAAAAGTCAATAGATTTACATTTGAATAACGCTGGTAGCAGAGAAAAAATAAAGGTACATTTTAAAATAGACTACGGATAGACAGAAGAAATTTTCTTGCCTGGAATCATCAGTAATATGTCATGGTATTGGTTTTGGCTGGAATCAACAGGAATGTGTCGTGATATTGGTTTATCCATCTATCAATCTTCAAGCCGATCCTCAGCTTCAGAATGTAAACTCCAAATACTCTATAGTTTTCCTACTTACTGTTGAACTTCTACACTCTTCCATTTCACTTCCTTTCAGCACATTTGGGCTGGTTTTATCTCCTAAGTAGCAAGATCTACAGCAGCAAAATTTGTTTTCATTTCTTTTTGAAATCAAGCTAATACCTCTTGGTTATAATGCATATGCTAAAAAAAAAAATAAAAAAATAAAAGTAATACAGCCATTCATGTGCATTGTAGATAGAGGTTATAGTAGAAAAGTCAAACCTATCATCTCAAAATAGGTAGTCAACTCACTTCTGCCTCCCATACCCATATGCATGGAGATGCACATGAATGGCTGTATTACTTTTAT
>WEIS01031015.1:96255-120905 GCA_013389965.1 Todus mexicanus | reverse complement strand
CTATATCTATATAATCTATATCTCTATATATAATCTATATAATGATATATTGTAAATTATTATATATTAATGATTATCTATATTAAATATGTATTATAATACATAGGAAAATAGATTAAAAATTAGGGCAGAAAAAATACAAATAATTGAACAAATCCCTCCCAAACCCCGTAGCATCCTCGGTTGGAGGACGGGAACATCCCGCGCGCACCTCGCCACCGCCATCGCAGAACAGTCCCCAACACCAAACCACCCCTGAACCCCTTCCCGCCGGAAGAAATTCCCCAGATCAAAGTGACGAAGTTGTTTAAATATCTTTTTTGTGTGTGTCGCTGCCCTTTTTTTTCCCTCTGCCCACGGAGCTGGAGCTGGGAACCCATTAGCCTTTAATGAAGTGAAACCCTCATCTCGCCGGAGCCACCTCATTTAGCGCGATTGTTTCGCTGCCATTACCCAAAGACAATTACAAGGAAGCGGCGAGAGTAATTGGAAATGCTGGCGGGAGCTGGGTGAAATGAGAATAAATAAAAATATTCCCTCTAATAAGCTTGCCAGGAGGGGGGTGGGCTGGAAAAAATCAACATAATTAGAACTGAACCTTGGTGAGGAAAAACAGACAGCGGGGTGGTGAGTGCTCGGCATGCACGGAGGGAGAAAGTAGAGAAAACTTCCCCTTTTTGGCCCAAAATCAGCAGGAAAAAGATTTTTTCCCACCTGGATGAAGGTACCGGGAGAGAAAAAATGCTTGGAAAGGGGGATGAAGCTCAGGGGGTTGCAGGTGATGCTCCTGGTTGGGTTTGTTCCTTCATCACCGGCTCTGGGCTGAAAATAAAGCCAAGAAAAGCTTAAAAATGAGACACTTTTGCTCATGGAACAGCGGAGAGGAGCATCGTTGGGTAACATGGACTTCTCCACAACAGAAGTTGGTTCTTTCGCATGGAGCATGCCATTATTTCAGCAAAAGGCTGTATTAATTTATTTAAAAATTAATTATGGGTGGTTTTTTTTTTTTATTATGTATTATTTATTAAACTTTAATTATAATCATTAAAAAAATATTATTATTTCTTTTACAAGAAAGCATTAAGGATGGGGACTTGGGGGAGGATTTCGCTTGGCAAACAAAGGAACAAAGGTTTAATCACACTCAAAACCCAACACGAGTGGCTGTCAGCGGGTTTCCTCCATGCTCCCAAAATCCCAGCTTTTTCCCCCAAAATAAGACCTGTCACCCTGGCTCTGTCCCCATCTTTATCCCACCCCAACGCTGCTTTAGCGGCTCCCCCAAAGTGTTCTGTAGCAAAAATAAGTCCTTTAAATTGTGGGTTGCACCCAAAAAAAGGTCCTTCAAGCAGGGGTTGCACCCAAAAAGGTCCTTAAAATGGTGGTTTGCACCCAAAAATGTTCTTCACGGAGGGACTTGCAGGAAAAAAAGTTCTTTACATAGGATTTTGCAGTAAAAAAAAAGTCTTTAAAGCACAGATTTGGAGTAAAAGAAGCATCTTTAGGCAGGGGTTTGCACTCAAATAAAGCACTTTAAACAGAGGTTTGCACCAAAAATAGTCCTTCAAAAAGGGTCGGTGGCTAAAAAAGTTCTTTAACCAGGGGGTTTGCAGGAAAAAAAAGTCCTTTAAATTGGGGGGCACGGGGGGTGTGCACTAAAAAAGCATTTAAACTGTGGTTTGCAGGACGAAAAGTCCTTCAAAAAGGAGTCTGCATCTCAAGAAGGCCTGAAACCAGGGGGGCTACACCAAAAAAAAGTTCTTCCACAAGGGGTCTGCACCCAAAAAGCACCTCCAGCACCTCGCCTCTCCACTCCCGTTCTCTGTATGTGGAATATTTGCCACAAAATTTAGCTTCTGTGGCTGACCTTGGCCGGATTCAGTCCTGCTGCGTCCCAGGGATGATGTTAGCCCAAATATCAGTGAAATTCCGCAGAGGGAAATTTCCCCAAATTAATAAAATAGCCCACTGAACTAAGAAAATGCCCCCCAAACTAGTAAAATGTGCCAAATAAATAATAGAATACACCTCGAAATTATAAAACATGCCAAATATATCATAAAATACCCCTGATTAACGACAGAACAGTCCCCAAAACAATAAACCGTGCCAAATATATCCTGAAATACACCAACAAATAATCAAATACCCCCAATAGGAAAATATGCCAAATACCTAATAAAATATCCCCAACAAATTACAAAATACCCCAAATACATACTAAAATACACCAAATACATGATACCCCAAATAAGTAATAAACAGCCCCCAAAATAATAAAATATGCCAAACACATCATAAAATCCCTCAAATAAAGGAAAAATAACCACACACCCCCCCAAACAAAAAAAAACCCTCCAAAATATTCAAATAGTGCCCAAAATAACGTGACAACCCAAGCCCGGCTCAGCCCTCTGGAGTGCAGGCGACTTTCATTTAAAACCCACGCACATCTCTTCCCGCCCCACTCCCAAACTCCGCTCCGATCGTTATCACAGAGCGAGATCGGCAATAAAACATTTTTATTTTTCTTCTCGTTCCCTTGCGGTGGGATTTTTGAGCGGAGGGTCCCCCCCTCCCAGCTTCCGCGGCTGTCAACTCATGTTGAGAGTTAATGTTTCGTTAATATATATTATTTTTGTTGTTAATATACGTGGTTTTTTTTTTCTTCATCCTAATTTTCCTTGGTCACCAATTATTTTGCTCTCCAAGGGGTTATCACAATTCTCCCGGAACTTTTTTTGCCTTGCTGCCTTCCATGACCTGAGGTGATGCTCGTGGTGCATTGTTCACTGTACCCCAGCACAGTGGGGACTGCAAGGGACCTCTGGAGATCATCTGGTGCCACCCCCCTGCCCCAGCAGGGTCACCCCGAGCAGGGGGCCCAGCATCGCAGTGTCCAGGCGCGCTTGGAATCTCTGCACACAAGGAGACTCCACAACCTCTCTGGGCAGCCTGGGCCAGGCTCCAACACCCTCCCCCCAAACAAGTTGCTCCTCCTGCTCAGCTGCAACCTCCTGGCTTCCAGTTGGTGCCCGCTGCCCCTTGGCCTGGCGCTGGGCACCCCTGAGCAGAGGCTGGCCCCAGCCTCTTGCCCCCCGCGGGCCCTTGAGCTCTTGCTCAGCATTGCTCAGCTCCCCTCTCAGGCTGCTCTTCTCCAGCTCCACAGCCCCAGGGCTCTCAGCCTTGCCTGCCCACACAGATGCTCCAGCCCCGCAGCAGCTTCGCAGCCTCCGCTGGACTCTCCCCAGGAGCTCCTTGTCTCTCTGGAACTGGGGAGCCCAGAACTGGACCCAGTACTCCCGAGGTGGCCTCACTGGGGCAGAGGGGCAGGAGAACCTCCCTCGCCCTGCTGCCCACACTCCTCTTCATGCACCCCAGAAGACCACTGGCCTTGGCCACGAGGGCCCCTTGCTGGCTCATGGGCAACTTGTCCCCCGGCACTCCCAGGTCCTTCTCCCCAGAGCTGCTTCCCAGCAGGTCACCCCTCCCCTGTGCTGGTGCAGGGGGTTGTTCCTCCCCAGGGGCAGGACCCTGCACTTGCCCTGGTTGAACTTCATGAGGTTCCTCTCTGCCCAAGTCTCCAGCCTGTCCAGGTCTCACCGCATGGGAGTGTGCAGGGACTGATCAGGGAGTATGTGTGCACAGGAGGACGAACAGGAGCTTCAGGTGTACAAGTGAGCACATGGGGACCGTGCAGGTGAACGTACAGGGGAGGCTGAACAGGAGCTTGAGGTGCACAAGGAAGCGTGCAGGGGGGGTGCACAGTACATGCATAGGAGGATGATTGGGAGCTTGAAGTGTCCAAGGAAGGGTGCAAGGGAGCTGGAGTATGTATGGGGGCAGGAGAAGGAGTGTGTGGAGAGTGCACAGGAGCACGCACGGGAACTAGAAGTGTGCACGGGAGGAAGTGAGAATGTATGGGAGCTTCAGGTGTGAAAGGAAGAGCTTCTGGGAGCTGAGAGTCTGCTGGGAGCGAATACAGGGCTTGCACATGACCTGGCAGCGAGCATGGGATTGTGTGCAGGAGCAAGCAGGGCAGTATGCACGCAGAGAGCACGCGTGGAGCGCACCTGGGAGAGACTCCACGCACAGAACCGCAGCCAGAAACAGAAGAAGAAACTTGTGGGAAATGCATAAAAGTTGATTTTCAGGGACATTTTCTTTTTTCCCTTCTGAGGAGGAACCAAAGCACCTTTCGAGAGAATAAACCCCCACCAGTTCTTTACTCTGACCAAAGAACATAACCGAGCTACTGCCACACGCTCTCACAGCCCCACATTTTGGGGCCAAAATCTGCACTTCAGCTGCTCAGTGTCTCCTGACCCTTGGGTCTCCAGGCGCCCCCCAAAAATCCTGTAAGATTTGCCAGAACTGGGGAAATTTTGCTGCGGTACCACCCCCCGCGGCCAGCCGGTCATGAGTCGCGGGGGACTCAGCATCGCTTTGTCAACTGCGGCGCTGCTGCGTCAGCCAGTAGCCCCCGATAGTAGTGCATGAATAGTATTAATATTACTAATTTAATCCTGCGATTTGGGGGTAATTCGGGTGAGAAAATCTGGGTTGAGGCTATTGGTTCAAGTAAGGTGCGCGTAAACTGGTATAATGTGAAAAAGGCTGTGCCATAACATATATATTATATATAAAACATAATACATATTATATATAAAACATAATATAGCATATATAGAACATAAGACATAATATATACACAGTTATACATAATATATATGTAAAAACTCTGTATATTTATGATATATATTATATAATTATACATAGTCTAGATTACCTAGATTATCTAATTACCGATATTATAAATATACAAAATTAATACATCTTATTATATATATACACACTGTTATATGTTATCTATAATATCTAGTATATTGATAATTAAGTATCTCTATAGTAACTATTTCTATATCCGTATCTATTCTACAATTTAGTATCTCTGTAATACATAATTTAATTTATTTTAATTACTATTCTGTACTATTTATTGTCTTGTATCTATTATAAATACACAGGCTTAATATGATTTGTTCTGTATAATACATACTATATCACACAGAACATAAATACACAGATTATACCTTACCCATATCTGTATCTATACATTATATATTACTAATATACAGTTTATTCTATACACACACTATAGTGTCATATATATTACATATTATATACCATATATAAAATATATCATGCATTACGTATTATTTTTATCTATTCCATATCATCTATCTTATGTATTATTTACTACCTATTATGTTCATACTCAATATTCAATGCTCAATATTGCATCTTGTAGATTGTATACATATGACACGTATTTTATACAAAACCCTGCCGTTTAGCCCTTATTTTATATAAAATACAGATATTTTACATAAACATGTCTTTGATGGACAGACCACTCGCTGCACAAGGGAATTGGTTGGATGGTGGACGACACCAACCTGGGTAGCGTGGTCAACACACCGGAGGGAAGGGACGATCTTTAAGGTCCCTTCCAACCCAAACCATTGTATGATTCTCAAAGCCCATGGTTCAGCCCATATTTTATATATAATACAAATATTTTATGCAAAAAAAACAATGGTTCCGTCCTTATTTTATATACAATACACATATTTCAGGCAACCCCCCCCATGGTTCAGCCCATATTTTATATATAATACAAATATTTTATGCAAAAAAAACAATGGTTCCGTCCTTATTTTATATACAATACACATATTTCAGGCAACCCCCCCCATGGTTCAGCCCATATTTTATATAAAATACAGACTTTTGAAGTAAAAATCTGCAGTTCAACCCCTAAAGCTACCCAAAAAGCCACGAAAAGACCCCGAATCAGGACATCCCCAAGCAGGCGGCGCCTCCCTCTCCCCAGCCAAATTTGCATCATTTTGACCTGTTTTATGAGAGGGCTGAGATTTACTGGCAGGGTCAGGATCTGGTACAGGAGCCATTGACAGAGACCATTCCTCACCTGATAGAAATATGTAATAACGCAGCTCAATTCCACACCTCAATTGAGATATATAAAGAAATAACAGTATTTGAGATATCTGAGAATATCTCATTTATAGGGATCGAATTCATTCTACTCTATTTAATTCAAAGCAAATTTGCTCAGATTCCCACAGCGATGGAGGAAATAAGGGATTTTTGGGAGAAAAACAAGATGCTGTGACACAGAGATGTGCAACTCCAGCTCAAATGAGATTTTCCTGAATTGGCGAGAATTTCCTTTCTGAAATTCCTGAATTGCCTGAATTAATTGCTCTGAATTTACTAAATGTCTAGAATTCATTCTCCCGAGTTTCTGAATTAATTTTCCTGAATTTACTGACCTTCCTGAATTAATTTTCCTGAGTTTCCTGAAATCGTTTTCCTGAATATACTCAATTCCCCAAAATAATTTTCCTGAATTCACTGAATTCACATTCATGGATTTCCTGAATTAATTTTCTGGAATTTACTGAATTCATTCTTCATGAATTTCCTGCTTTTGCAGGATTTAGCTATCCTGGCACTGTGGCTCTTCGGAGAAAACCCAATTCATTCTTAAATTAAACCACCTTTGCCTACCACAGCCTGAGACAGAAACAACAAATTTGGGGACTATTTTAGAGCCTCCAAACCCCTCTTTGATTTTGCTCAATCAATCAATTCCAGAGGATCCTAAAACCTTCTTGAATTCGGTATTTTGCAGCCAGAAATCCACTTTTTTTTTGGATGCAAGAGCAGAAACGGGGATGGAGAGAGAAGCTCCTCTATATTTGGGGGAGATGGAAAAGCCTTTTTAGGGTTGAAAATCAATTAATTTGCCCAGGCGATGCTCACCTCCTGCAATCCCTGCTGGGGTTTTTTTTTGGTAGCCAAGTGGAAAGGTTTATTTAGCCAGCAGCAGCGGTGGCTCCACAAACATTTCCCCCCCTTATCCTGCAGGGAGAACCTCAGCGCCCGAAAGGAGATTTAATTAGTGAAAATCTCGTTAGGCAAACAAAATTACCGGTAAGACAATCCTCCTCTGGACAGGGGGTATGATTAAACAAAGCCATTAATTGAGCTCCAACCATCAGCCTGGCTGGGGGTGGCAGGGTGGAATTTTTTTAGGGGTGGGGGGTGTTAAGACCCCCCTGTGCTCGCCTGAAAAGCCCTTGAGCATCTCATCAGTGTGCCTTGATTGCATCATGCAAATTGCAAGCCCCCGCTGACCTGCTGTGAAGTTTTTTAGTTTCAACACCCTTCAAAAATAAGAAAAAAAACCCATGTATTTTGAAGGTGCAGGTGCAGGAAATTCCAAATTTAAGCGGGAGGCCAGATTGGTGCCAGCCAGGACCACGCGCTGGGCACTAAGTGTGATTTTTAAAAGTTATTTTAAGAACTTTGGGCATTATTTCAAGCTCTTACTCGAAGTTTTTTTCACTTTAAGGCTGTGGGCATGCTCACACTGGTCGCTAATGATGCCTGGAAGCGCTGTGGATGTTGTAACACCAAATGTAGGTGCAGAGTCAGACTGGTGCCCATCAGGACCGCGTGCTGGGCACAGTGATGTTTTTAAGTTAGCTTAAGATATTTGGGCATTATTTCAAGCTCTTACTCAAGGTTTTTTAATTTTAAGGCTGCGGGCATGCTCACACTGGTCGCTAATAATGCTCGGGAGTGCTGTGGATGTCATAACACCAAATATAGGTGAGGTCACCACCAGGAAACCACGCGCCCACTGAACACTAAATGCAAGTTTTTGGAGTTATTTTAAGAAATTTGGGTATTATTTCTAGTTCTCACTCAAAGGGTTTTTCACTTTAAGGCTGCAGGAGCGTTCACACTGGTCCCTAATGACGCCTGGGAGCACCATAGATGTCGTAATGCTAACGGCATTCGTTTAGACAGCACAGCACTACAGGGAAAGCTAAAATAGCACAAGCTGCTGTACTTACTAACACCCCGTGATTTAAAATCCAGGGTTATAACAACGGCGGGAGAAGGGAAGTGAAACACGGCCGTCCTTTGAACGTTTTACTTTCTTGGGATATTATGGAATGACCTATAAAAAGCACCAATGCAGAGCAAGAGAAGCTCTCCCTTTTCTAGCAAGTGCTCCAGGATACTTCAAAAAACGGCACAAACCCCCCCAAAAATTCATAAAATAGGTACCCAGGGAGCGCTCAGTTTTCACTCATATATATAAATATATTTCTGTACACCGGACCCGGCAGCGCTGCCTTAACAGTTGGACTTGATGATATTCAAGGTCTTTTCCAATCTAAATGTTTCCATGATTCTATAATTCTAGGATTATATATAGTTATATATTTGATACGTATATGTGTATATATATCATGTTCAAGAGGAATCACTGGGAACCTTGCGCCTAATGCTGCCCCAGCATCACCTCCCATCTCCAATTTTTAGCATCCCTAAAATGATGAGTGCTTTTTTTGGCCTAAATTTATCACCTTAAATGCTGTTTTTCCCCGTCCTGCCATCGGTTCCCAAGCAACACCTGGAGGCAAGACACAATACTGACATTGTCACCCAAGAAATCAGGAAATTTGGGGGGGGGGGTTAGGCATGGAGCTCGCCAAAAACAACCCAGAGATGCGTTGGGTACCAGGGGAACGAGATGATGGAGCAGGGCGACCACGGATGCTGGAGGAATGACCCACTCCTGCAGGCGGCAGCAGCAGGGAATTAAGAAATCCCAATTAAATGCAGGTTGGCAGAGCCCTGTGACCACCAGAGAGGGTTTGTTAACATCCTCATCAACAGCACTCTTCAATTTGGGGCATATTTGAGGCTGGTTTGGCCCAAATCCTGACAAGCGCTTGCACGGAGTGGCCGTGTATCGGCTCGCCCATTCAACTACTGCCAGTGGCTTTTCCCAGTCCAGATTTAAATGGAACAGAGGAAGAATCCCAGTTTTCCATGAGCAAAGCAGGCGGGATTTTTTTCCCCTCCTACATTATATTTTGGGGGGGAAATCCCAAGAAATTCATTCCCCCCCACCTTAGGACTGCCAGATTTTACTGCCGCTGCCACAGGTGTTGGTAGCACTGGTGGGATCCCAGCCCAGCATTTCCGAAATTCCCAACTGGATCCTACTTGGCTCCCAGTAGGGGAATAAAATACCCTCCTGAGATATTGCAGAAGTGAGAAATTCTAGGGAATGGCTGAGCCCCGAAGTGTGGAACAAATCCTCCATTATATATGGGAAATAGATAATATCTCTCTATATTATCTGTTATTATATATTTATTATTATATATGGATAATATGTATTATCTAATATATATTATATATTATTCTATCATCTATACATCTTCTATATTGTATTGTCATATAATTTTTTTAAGTATAACATAACCATATTATACATTATATAATTCTGGGGAAAAGTCAGAGAGATTAGGGAATATATAAATATAAATACATATAAAAACCAAATATATAAATATATATATGCACCCTGATCTCTTTCCCTCTCTTCGTCTCAACATTGCTCACTGTACATTCAGGAATATATATTATACATAATATTTTCCCCAGTATTACGTATCTATATACATATAAATGGAAAATATTCGGGAATTCGGGGTATAAAAATATACGACAATACTTGTGCAATGTAATATAATATTAGATATAATATTCCAAATATTATATAATAGCCCCCAATAGATTGCATATTCCTCAAGATACTCTTTCAATATATTCCCCAATATTATTAATATATATTATCGTTCCCCAATATCATTTAAATGTATATTGATATATATTAAAAACATATTATATTCCCCTATATATATAGTTAATATAATGTAATATACTACAATATACTATACAAAAACATATCATATTCCACATATGTAATATGCCTCAATATGTTTCATCTAAATATTCTCTAATATTACATTTATTAAAAATATATATTACCATATATATATGGGTAATATTATATAATATATAATATATTCTCCCCAAATATATCCCAATATTATATATAACTTTATATATGTATTGTATATTTCCTAATATAAACAGGGAACATATGTTCCCTCCAATGCGTTTTATAATTAATTTTTTATTTAATTTTTCTTTTCAGTTGAGGTTTAAACTCAAATTTTCAATTTCATTTCCATTTTTAACCCCTGCTGTCCCACAGCCCTGGGCACACCCATCATTACACCCCAATCCTCCCCTGCAAAAATAAAGTAACGCAACCCACAGAATTCAGCAGAATTCTCCCAAACACCCACATACTCCATCACACCCAGCCCCGCAGCCAAAATCCTCCAATTTTCACTAAATGCCACAAAAAATAGTAGTTTGCGCTGCCCTAAACTTAGAAGTGATTCAGCAGTTGCAATCAATGCAATTAATTGAATTGATTTTCAATATCCTGAATTTTTCCACTTCTTGGGCTCAACTCACTGCTGTCCCATTTCTGTCCCAGATTTGCTATTTGTTTAATTTTAGAATTATTTAATTTAAGAAATATTTTCATTTTAAAGGTATTTTTTATCTTTTTAATTTTATTTCTTAAATTATTATTTAATTGTTGGGTTTGCAGGTAAGAGAGGTTTATCTTTTAACAATCTTTGCAAGATCCCACTCTTGGGACACAAAAACCCATCGAAAAATGTGGTTTTCCTAAAACCTGGTTTCAGGAGAAAACCATCATCAGATTTCGCAAAAATCCTCCATTTCTAATGAAAATCATCAATGGGCGCCAGGTGCACATGGGAATTATTGACCTTGGGCATCAAATGTGCCAAAGAATTAATTTTCAGATGATACAGGAGAAACCAGCTGGGAAGCACGGGATGGTTTACGCCTACGGAGAGGAGCTTTTTGGATGTTTTCAGGGGAATTTTCATGTTAAAAGTGAGATTTGAGTCGAGGGTCTTGAATTCGGGGGCCCCACATGTACCTCGGCTGACCTGGGTACCATCTCGAGATCTTTCCTACTTTGGGTGCCCTGCTGAGGTCCTTCATTTGGGTGCCCTGCATGGGCCTTTGCTAATGACAGTGCACCACCAGGGGATTTGGGCGATTCTATGATTCTGGATGCCCTGCATGGATCTTGGCTTCTTTGGGTGCTTTACAGGCGTATTTTGCTGACTGGGGTCCAATCTCATGGTCTTTGCCAATTTAGATGCCACACCAGGGTCCTTGGTAATTTGGGTGCCTTGTGGGGTCTTCTGTTTGGGTGCCCTGCATGGACATTGGCTGATCTGGGTACTATCTTATGGTCTCAGGATGCTCCACTGGGATCTTTTGTTGATTTTTGTACCATTCCACCATCTTTTCTAGGTGCCACACCAGGGTCTTTGCTGATTTTTGTGCCCTGCACTGATCTTGGCCGCTTTGGGTGTCCCACAATGATCTTTCCTATTCTGGGCAACACACCACGGTCTTTGCTAACTTGGGTGCCCGGCCGAGCTCCTTCATTTGGGTGCCCTGTGTGGACCTTTGCTAATTAGGTCAGTGCCTTTGCCATCCATCCCGGCTGCGTCCACTCCANTAGTCCTGCTGCCCACACTAGTCCTGACACAGCCCAAGATGCCGTTGCCCTCCCGTGCCCCCTGGGCACAGCTGGCTCCTGTTCAGCCGCTGCCAACCAGCACTGCCAGGTCCCTCTCTGCCGGGCCGCTCTCCAGCCACTCATCCCCCAGGCTGGAGCGATACACGGGGTTGTTGTGGCCAAAGTGTAGGACCCTGCCCTTGGCCTTGATGAATCTGGGTCCTGGTGGCTTTGCTCCCCGAAATCCTGAGGAGCACATGATGCCCATCCATGTAGGGGTGCTAGGGCTCGCCGGCACCAGAGCATCTTGAAATCCCATCTGCAGCCCCTACACCGCTGGAACCGCTCAAGTTTTGCTAATTGTCTGAAGCTAATGGGGGAAGGCGCTGGCAGGGAAGAAAAAAAAAAAAAGTAATGGTCACTGGGGCCAGCAATAAACCAAACGTAATGGTCCGTGGCAAGGAATCATGTCCACTTAACGCCAGTGCCCAAACTCTAATAGAATAATGTGGTGCTGGGGCGGGGGGGCTGCTCCAGCCAGGGGTTGCAGGCAGCACTGTCCATCACGCACCCAGCTCCACCCGAGCCCCTGGAGGGAGGTCAGCGGAGAGAGAGCAGCATCCCACCTCCCTCCAGCCCGGAACGCAGCAGGACAGCCGGTGGAGGGAGGGACAGACAGGGGGAAACCAGTATCCTGCTGGCATCCCACTGGAGCTGGGGCCCAGCCACTGGCAGCACAGCTGGGAGGGGAGCGCTGCTGGAAACCCCCCTGTGCTGCCTGAAGCTGGGGAGGATTGGCTTTTCATTACTTTTTTATTTATTTTTAAAATTTCATGGTTTTTCTTTTCTTTTTTAAAAAATCTTCCGTTTTCTTTCCTCTTAGTATACCATTTTGTCTTACTATCTTTTTTCTTTCTACCCCTTTTCTTTTTTCTGTTTACTCGCTTTTAAACTTCCCTCATTTTACCCATTTTCTTTTTTAACTTTGGTCTTTTTCCGCCTTTTCTTTTTTCTTAATAAAAAAACCTAGGAAAAAACCTACCCAAACCTCCACCACACCAGCATCCCCAGCAAGCCGGCAGCACCGCAGCCACACCACCCAGCAACTCCCAGTTCCTATTTCCAGTACCTTTCCCCAGCCCTGCTGTATCCCAGGAAAAACATAATTATTTCAGGATTTTTGCTCACCCTGGTATGAAAACCCAAGTGCACAATTACCTTGTTCCCTTCGAAACTTTCCCTTCGCACTACAAAGAACAACACTGAAGTGAAAAACTTCTGCTCAGGAAAGTATGGGTGCAAGCAAAGCCCCTAATTCCAGGAAAAGCAGGATTAAAAGCGGATGTGGAGTATTTATACGAAGTTGTGTAAATACAGACGCGACAACCCGGCGGCCATCAAAGGCACTTTTAAAAATCTAAAATATGCGACAGGAAAAATCCGTATTTTCCAAGCAGGCTACACCACCCCAGAGCCAAAAACCCAGTAAAAAACAGTGGATCTTATTAATGTCCCAAATCATACTGGTAGTGCATCAGCATTTGCAAGGACAGCATTCCAAAACCAGGCTGCGATCCCCACCTCTGGCTACAGGACGGATGCCAAACTCATCTGTGTGAAGGCTCCAGAGCATTTTCCTATGGGAAAATCCTCCTTTTTCCCCTTAAAAATGTCATGGAGGGCTAAGAGTTAAAAAACGCTCTTGCTGTTGAGGAGCTACTCCAGCCTGAAGGAGGATGAGGATGATGGATCATCCCGAGCTGGACAATAGATACTCAGAGATGCTCCAGGTCCCTGTGCGTGGAGGGAGCAAGGATACAGGGATCACCCTGGGCTGGACCACGGATGCTCAGGGATGCTCCAGCTTCCTGTGCACTGTGGAGAAACAAGCACCAAGCATGGAGATACTCAATTCCCGGATTTTTCCCACAAGGATTCAGGCTATCCATATGGGCAACTCAACTCGGATCATGGGGACAAGCTGATTTCATCTCTCTCAAAAGCAACACAAGGAGCTCGCGTTGCAGGATCCAGCCTCACCAAGAGATTGCAGGGCCCTGGCCGTTAAGTGGCTATTTTAAGATGAGATATTATTTCACCAACAATTTCCTCCAGTTTCATGTGACATCGACCCAGCATGCCTAAAATAAATGGGCAACTGCTCCTTCATCTTAAAAGGAATAGGAATAGATATATAATAGAAAAAGAAATATAATATAGAAATAGAAATAGAATTATAAGTACACACAAATAATTCATGTTTTTTTCTTACTTTAGGTTACTTATAGGAAGGAGAATAAGCACATCGAGGGCAAAATACACTTTGGATTCACCAAATATTTGAAAATCCTGTTAATTAAATGTACAGTAGACTCAAAGACGCTGCTGAGATCTCAAGCTTGGGATCATGGAAGGATTTTTATCCCCTGTTTGGGGAGTTTTCCCAGGGAAATTTGAAAAATAAATAAATGGCATCATTCTCTGGCCACAATTGGTCCCTATCAGCCACAGACACAGATTTTTAGAATTTCACTAAAATACCCCAATCTCTTGATTGAAAACGACCATTTATCAGCTGGCAAAACGGTCTGCATCTCCTGTGGAAGATAAACGTCCCTTTTTGCAGGCAAAACTCACTCGGCAAACAAGTCTCAAAGTTATTTTTGACTCTATTTCTGCACCTTCAGGCAACTCATTGCTGTGTTATTTACTTTCCCCGGTTGCCAATGGGATGTCAAGTTTAAAAACTGTGTTATAACTAAAAAACCCCTTCACAAGGGCAAGGATTTTTCCAGGAATCTCAATATCCACGACTCTCACACATTTGAATGCTCACAGGAAGCGCACTGAGAGCGCACCACGTATCCAAGCGGCGTTTTTCCCTGGAAATCATGCTGGGATGTTTAACTCCCATTGGAAAAGTTATTTTCCTTTCCGAGTATTTGAGTGGGTCGATTGTCAGCTCGTGGCTTGCTCACAGACGATGTCATGACAGTTTTCCTCCCCCAAAAGCTGCAGTGGGGAAGACAACGTACGTTCAGAGCTCCCTCTGCTCTCCTGCGTGATAATGTCCTACTACAAATCAACTTGTCAATAATTTCCTATTACAAATCAATCTGTCGATAATTTCCAATTATAAACCAGTCCATTGATAATTTCCTATTACAAATCGACCCATCAATGATTTCCTATTATAAACCAATCCACTGATAATTTTTGATTACAAATCAAACAACCCATGATTTTCTATTCTAAATCAACCCACCGATTGATCTTCTTTTATTGTAAGTCAATTCAAATGAAACCAAATTTGATGAGCTTTATGTTCGATTGCCGCCGAGCTAAATGTCACCATGCATCCCCCCACTCCCCTCCCCCCAGAAGACAGGTATTTATAGACGACGCGTCTCTTCCCCGCTGCCCTCAGCCCCAGTGATTAATTAAATTAGCACAAAGAGGGGCTTGTTGAGGGCTCGCCACCCAAAGTCAAGCCAGGGAACAGGAAACAAAGGGTTGAATTCTGTCTGGTTAGCTCAAGGGTGCAGCGTGTCCCAGCCGGGTGCTGGAGTGGGGCCAGGAGGGTCCCCCCTCCCATGGCAGTGATGCCACCGGACGGGAAAAGAGCTCCCGCCCTGGGTGTGGCAGTGGGATGTGGGGTGGATGGGGCAAGACGGGCACCAGGCTGGTAAAGTTGGGGCAAGGAGGCTTGGTAAGGGGGAAGGGGGGTTTGACATTCGGGTTTTCATAAAGGGGTCTTGATAAAAGGGGGCACGATAAGAGGGTTTTGATAAAGGAGCTTTGATAAGGGGGTCATGCTAAAGGAGGGTTTGCTNTAAGTGAGTTTTGATAAAGGGGTCTCAATAAAAGGGGGGCTTACTAAGGGGGGGCTTTCTAAGGGGGTCTTGCTAAGGGAGACTTGCCAAGGCGGCTTTGATAAGGTCTTGACAAGGGAGTCTTACTAAGGGGGGTTTCCTAAGGAGGTCTTGCTAAAGGGGTTTTGATAAGGGGGCTTTTGTAAAGGGGTCTTGCTAAGGGGGTTTTAATAAAGGGGGTTTGCTAACGGGGGCTTGATAAGGGGATTTTGCTAACGGGGTCTTGCTACGGAGGTCTTGCTAAAGGTGTCATGCTAAGGGAGTCTTGCTAAAAGGGTTTACTAAGGGGGTCTTGCTAAAGGGGTTTTGGAAATCCCACCTTGGCAGGGGTGTTCCCAGCCTCACCACTCCCCAGATTTCGATTCAGGTGCATTTCAGCCCCTTTCAGTGCCAGCCTCCATCACAAGTGAAACCCACCAAGCCCTTCCCAGCTCATCGCAGGAGCATGAGAGCAATTCTGCACCGAGCCCCTCTCTGAGCGTGATTAATTCAGGGTGAAAAAAGCTCCCAGGAATTCCCACAGGGATAACAGCGCTTGGGAATTTCTTCTGCTTCCCCCCCCACAGAGCCAAAACCCAACATCAATGGCTGCAAGAAAAATAAATCCTCCAACATCTACACCTTGAGATACCCTTGGCCACTATCTCTATTAAAGATGCCACTAAATCACTTTATTTGGGGACTTTAGCATAAGTGTTCTCACCGGGTTCTTCAGCTACACCATGAATTTTAAAAGAAGAGTAAAAGGGGGAAAAAAGTATGGTTTTGGAGGATGGTAAGGAGGAATGACGACGTGGCATAAGGTGGGATTAAAATGGAAAAGATGACGATAAATTGAAGGAAAAGCTCCTGACAGCACAAGGTGGCTCCAGTAGTGTCAGGTGCGATGGCAGGACTCGGGCAGGTCAGGTGTGCATGGGGGAAAACAGTGTGAATGGGGAATATGCCCAGGATACGGACGAGTCTGGGGGAAGACTCATCAGAAAGCCGGAGAAGCATCACTGCAAATGTTTGAAGGACGTTAGAACTGCAGCAGCAGCTCTGGAATTGGACAAGCATCACCGAGATTGACCAAGCATCACTAATATTGCATGAGCATCCCCAAACCGGCACCAGCAGCCGTAAAATTGGACCAGCATCATAAAAATCACCTCAGTACCACAACTGGATGATCATCGCTGGAAGCGTATGAGCATTCCTAAAACTGTGCCAGCACCCCTCAAATTGCACCAGCATCCCTAAAACCGGATGATCGTCACTAAAGCTGGATGAGCATCACTGAAGTGGATGAGCATCCCCAAAACTGCACCAGCATCCCTAGAATTCCACCAGCATCCCTAAAATTGCCGTATCAACCCCGAAAGTGTGTCAGCATCCCTAAAAATTGCACCAGCATCCCTAAAATTTGGTGAACATCACTGCAAGTGGCTGAGCATCGCTGAAGTTGGAGCCATATCCCTAAAACCGCACCAACATCAACAAAAATGGGATCTTTTAGCAGCCCTCAAATTGCATGAGCATCACTAAAAGTGGACGAGAATCATTAAAATTGCATCAGCTTCACTGAAAGTAGACAAGCACCCCCAACTCTGCACCAGCATCCACAGAATTCCACCAGCACCCCTAAAATTGCAGCGTCAACCCCCAAATTGCACCAGCAGCTCTAAAACCTGCCCCCCTAAAGTTGTACCAGCATCACTAAAAGTAGACAAGCATCCTCCAAACTGCACCAGCATCCCTAAAATTCCACCAGCATCCCTAAAACTTGTATCATAAACCCTAATATCGCATCAGTATCACGAAAAATCGCACCAGCATCACGAAAAATCGCACCAGCATCACTAAAATTGCACCAGCATCCCTCGAATTAAACCACCACCCCTAAATCTGCATGAGCATCACTACAAGAGCACAAGCGCACCTAAAAATTGCACCAGCATTCCTAAAAATTACGAGCAGCATCACTAAAACAGCAACGGGAACCCCCAAAATGCACGAGGGAAGGGGAGAAAGGAGGGCGGCCAGGACCCTACCCCGGGCAAAGCGATAGACGGGGAGAGAAGTCACAAATCTCCAGGAATATTAAGAAAAATAAATCAGTATTTTCCTTAAAGGTACTTATTTGAGTGCAAATAAAGTTGGGTCCTCGTCCTGTTATTTATTCCCTATCAGCCTTCAATCCGCGGTATTAAAAGCAGGGAGGGGGATGGTCCAGCCTGGCCCTGGGCAATAAAGTCGGGCCTAAAATTTGAGGCAGATTAAATGCCATTAAGACCATGCCTAGAAACACGTCTCTTAATCCTCGTTTACTTTATCCATCTTATTACATGCTGGGTCCTTACAAAGAACCCACCAATATCACTTATTATTATTTATTTCTTATTAGCGGTTATTATTGGATATTTCTCACTATTATGCATTCCTATTATTTTTCCTTTATTATTATTATTACTACTACTACTATTATTATTATTTAATATTTCTCACTATTTTTCAGTCTTTCCTTAGTATTATTTATTCTATTATTATTTAATATTTCTTACTACTTATCATTTATGTCTTAGTATTATTTATTTTATTATTATTACCTAATATTCATTTCTCACTATTGATCAGTCATTCCCTAGCATTCTTTAGTATTTTTAATTATCATTATTTAATATTTATTTCTTACTATTATCAGTTGTTCCTTAGTATTACTTATTTCTTACTACTTCTGATTATATTTTTTCTACTGCTTCCTCTTCCTGATTGAATTATTAGTATTTATTACTTATGTATCATTATAGAGTTTGCTCCAGGCTGCTTAAGTCACACAAATTTATGGCATTATTTAATTCAAAAAACCCAAACATTGTCCATGGACTAAACAGTTGCCGAAAGGACCATTTGCATTGAGCAAACAACTTGGAAGTGCATTTAAAATCCCCTTTTTTAAAGGTTAAAATGCACTCCAGAAACCAAGGGGTGGCATCCGGACTATCAACATCTGATAAAATGCCCCACTTCATATTATTTGATGGCAATTAATTAACTGCTAAAGTCAAAGAGACGTTGGACCTGGCAGTGAGATACAAAGAAGCCAATTTCTGCACTAAATAAAGGAGATCTTCTTGGGATTGAGCTAAGAAATACTAATAAAAATTTACTGGTTTATTTTTTTAACTCCTCCATCAAAGTCGATGTCCTCGGAATCCAGATTTGGGTGGTTACTTATTAATTTTTTAATAATTTTATCTAAATCAGGTGAATCCTAAGGAAGAACAAGGTCTAGGGGAGGATGTAGGATGTGGGATGAAGGATGGAGAGCACGGGCTGCGGGAAGCTCCGGATGGGAGCCCGCCACCCCCAAGCCCATTATTTCTAATTATATATTACCAGCTAGTCAAGGGGCTAACAGAATAGAAGAAGCAGAGAGGGTTTGGCTCACTGATCTCGCTCGCTAGGGGTCTTCCCATTGGAAAGATGTCGGAAAATAAGGGGAAAAATAGAAAACGGGGAAATGACGAAATCAAGCAGGTAAAAAAGGCTTTTCTGGGATAGGCACCAAAATCCCCAAAGCATAACCTGGTGTCGCCCTCAGCATCACCCTCCGCATCACCCTCAGCAACAGGCAGTGCCATTAGAACAGAGAAATCAGCAGGTTGGAACAAGAAATTCCTTTGGAAATTTGTTGCTCAGGAGCACTAAAAATGCCTGAAACGGTTTAGATCCAGCAGCACGGCGGGAACTTCCTCGGGAAGCGGGGAGACCATCATTACGGTTCTAAAACTTCATCTCAGGAGCTTCAAGGAGGGTTTAAAATCCTATTTGACGGGCTTTACAAAGCTCTAAAGACCCTCAGACGGCCCTAGAAGGGATGTCTCTGTGCTGCTGCCGCCCAACGATTCAAGGAGAAAGGAGCTGTGGGTCAGACCATGGGAAATGGAACCACTAGAATGAAATATTCTGATATTCAGAAGTTTCTGACTCGTTGCACGTTACTGGTGTGATTCTGGTATCACTGGTGGTGTGGGACGGGGATGAGCATCAACGTGTCCTCCTGGGGATGTGAAGGAGCCGGTTTGGGGCATGTTGGCTTTGACTGGGCTTCCGGGAACAAGGAAAAAGGGGGTCAAAAGAACAAAGTAAATGGAAGAAAGGAAAACATGGAAAATTAAGAAAGCTAAAAAAGGATTAAAGAAACAAGGAAAAGGAATAAAGGAAAAATAAAAGGAAAATAAAAGAAAAAAGTGGAAAGAAGAAAGAAGGGAAAAAGGAAAAGAAAGGAAAAGGGGAAAATATTAGGGAAAAAAAAAGAAAAAAGAAAAACTTAGAAAAGGAAAAACAGGGAAAAAAAGTGGGAAAAATGAAGGAAAACGGTGTGAAAAAGGAAAAAGAAAGCAGTTTTTCCTATCAAGGACAAATTGCAGGGGGTTCAAGCCCTAAACTGCACTCGAAGCTGTTCCCAGTTGGGAATGACGGGATTTTCCTGGTGCAAATCCTGCCTGCAAAGGCGTCCTCAAGAAACTACTAAATCAGGACAAAATAAACCAGGAACCTCCCAAAACGCTCCAAAATTGGGATGATTTTATGCTTGGCTTTATGGGATTCAGTGATGGGAGGAAGGTGCCGTCGCGGCCGGGAAAGGGAAAACCAGGCGAGAAAAGTGTAGGTTTGATTAGAATTTTTTGGGCATTGTTTTCCCAACACGTTCTTAAGCGGCACTGGAATTATCGAGGTTTCCTAGGCTCTCGCCACTGATTCTCAACGGGAATTTTTATACTGAGGTTACCTGGATATTTGGGATTTTCCTGTCTGGATTGTGGCTGGTGGAGGCGGGATGGGGCAGGACGTACAGCACAGGATACAGAAAGGAAGCTGAAGCGTGGGATGGAGAATAAAACTGGGTATGGAAAATTGAAATAAAAGATGAAAGTAAATGAAAAGGACAAAATTAAGCACTAAAGTGAGTGGGAAAGTAAAATAAAGAAAAATTAAATTGAAAAGGGAAATAAAATTGAAGATAAATGAAATTAATATCTATGAATAAAAAATATATTCTGAAAAATTAAAAAATGTGTAGATCTGGTGTTGATGGACACGGTTTAGTGGTGATCTGACAGTGCTGCATTAACAGCTGGACTCGATGATCTGAAAGGTCTTTTCCAACCGAAAGGATTCTATGATTCCATGAAAATAATAAAAAAAGAGAAAATTACATTTAAAAATCAAACTGTAATTCAAATTAAAAGCAAAACGAAAACTAAAATAAACATTGAAATCAAACTAAAACAAACACTTAAAAAGTAAAACACAAAACCAAATATTAATAAAAAATAAAGGTACAGACTTGGTACTTAGGGACAAGTATTAGGTAGATTTGGCAGTTGAGCTCAATCATCTTAAAGGTCTTTTCCAACCTGAGTGATTCCACAATTCTGCAAAACTAAAAAACGAAAGAAGGTAAAAATAAAACGAAACTAAACTAAAAAATATTCGAAATAAAATGAAAAAAGAGAAATTAAAAAAATTAAATAATAATAATAAATAAATAAATCTGAATTTAAAAAAATCCTTAAACTTTGAGGGTTACGGAAAACTATTTCGAATTGAAACGCTCCTAAACTGGAGCTTTAGCCGAGGCTCATCCCCTTCCCCAGCCTCCTTCCCCCGGCTCCTCTAGCATCGGTCCCTCAGAGCATTAGCCGCACAGAGCTGACCAAAGGAAAAAGTCCTTTTTGGCCTCATCCCATTGGGTTCGTGACTCGACCCTACCAGGATGACGACTCAGCCCTGCCAGGACCTCGGCTCCATCCCATCCCGGAGGGATCATTACCTGAAGCATCACCTTGCAAGACCAGCGGAGGGGCCAACTCAGGTCTAAATCGAACCGAGGATTAATTCCCAGCCCTTTGGATTGTTATTTGGAGCCAGCATCGTAACAACCCAACAAATGACGTCTGGAGATCACTTATTTTTTTGGCTAATGAGAGGGCATTTCATAACAGCCTCCTGAGCGGCGGCAGCAAAGATTTGCGAATTGCAGTATTCGACAGCGGGTGAGATGTGAAATTCAGCCGGGAATTGTCTGGATTCAGGAAAATTACCCTGCTAACACCCCAAGAAAGCATTCTTCCACATTCTTGAGTAAAATAAGGGTAGAGAATCATCAGGAACGGGATGCTGAGATTCGCTGGGGCCACCTGCCACCTCAAAGCCAGATGACACTGAGGATCAGTTCATCCCTCCCGTTGGGATCGGCAACGTCAAATCTCCTCTAATTTATCTCAAATCCTGGCACAAGTTTCCTCTGGACTTTCGGAACGGCGACTGGTTGTTCAACTATCATTTGGGTATCCATCGCACGTCCCAAACTCGACGGCACAGCGGAAGCGGGATGCGAGCGGTACCCGGAGGTGCGGTCCAGCTCCTCCACCCCACGGCATGAGGACAGGCAGGTGATGGACGCTCTTCCCAGCAGGACCACACCGCTATCTGAGCTGCGTGGGTGGAAAGCTTAAAATCAAATAGCTACAACTCTAGCCTGCCATTGCTTTGCCAGACACTTAGGGATGTTGTTGAGACGCATGGAAAAAAACAGGAAGGCATTTCCAAGCTCACTGGAAAAGCAAAAATCACCCCAAATCCAAAGCTGCCCAAAACCAGGGACTTGTTTTAGCCCTAAGTTGAGGAAATCGGTTATTTTTTGCTGTCCCAGTGGGGTAAAAACCTCAACACAACTTCCCGTGTTTACTTCGAAAAAGAAGGTATTTTCTTTAAAAAAATGAGATTTTCACAGAACCACAGAATTTTTTAAAAAAGCAAGAAATTGTCTTTTAAAAAGGTGATTTCTTTAAAGAAAGCCATTTTCTTCCGAAAGGGAAGATTTCCTCTTAAAAAAGATTTCCCTTAAAAAAAAAGTTTTCCTTAAAAAAAGATTTCCTAAAAAAATAGGAAGATTTCCTTCAAAAAGGCAATTCCCTTAGAAAAGGGGAAATTTCCTTTTAGAAGTATTTCCTTGTAAAAATATTATCTTTAAAAACGTCCTTACAAAAGAATTGTCCTTAAAAAAGGGAGATTTCCTAAAAAGGGAGATTTCCTTAAAAAAAGGGGGACTTCCTTAAAAAAAGGGGGATTTCCTTAAAAAAAGGGGGATTTCCTTAAAAAATAGATTTCCTTAAAAAGAGGTACATTTCTTTATAAAAAGTGGCAATTTCCTTTGAAAAAAGGGGGATTATCTTGAGGAATTCCTCAAGAAATGGGAGATTTCCTTAAAAAACAAGATTTCCTTTTAAAAAAAGGCAATTTTCCTTCTTAAAAGCCCATTTCCTTAAAAAAAACCCAGCGATTTCCTTACAAAAAATGGCAATTGCCTTTAAAAACCAGGTGATTTCCTACAAAAAGTATCTTTCCTTTACCGTCTCCTCCCCAAAATGAGGGAGGGACAACGGAAAATGCTCCTGCAAGCCCGACGCGGATGCTGAAAGTCCCTTTTCTCCCTCGGTTTTCCCCACCCTGTGATTTTTGGGGGCTGTTTGACATCCTATAAATATAGATCACGTTCTGCCTATAAATCAAGCGAAAATTAAGGGGTCTTGGGGAGGCTGGGGCTGCCAACTGCCTTCCAAAGCCGCATTTGGGGACGACGGGGAGCACAGAGCCTCCGCCACCCTGCCCGCTTGCCCATTAACCTTGCCCATAATTAGCCTCGAGCAATTAACTTTTGCCCTTTAACGAAGGAATCTCATGAAATAAAATCAGGTGGGGGAGAAAGAAGGGGGAATCCTGATACCATCCGTATGGCTTAACCCCCCCAAAAGTGTTATTTTTCTTAACACATCCCACGCAAAACCCCATTCATTAACCCCAAATCGTCCGCGTGGGGCTGAAAATAGCCCCCAGATCATCAGACCCCCAAAGGTTTGGGGATTCACACCCCCTTTTTTTCCCTGCCGGGATGATGCCAAATGTGCCGAGTCAGCGCTTTTGGAGGCGTGACGCCCGCAAGTTTTCCCGACGCCGGGTCCACCGATTTTTTTCCCACTCCGCTCCCGAAACCTTCGAGGATTTGAAGGTAAAAGAAGTGGAAAAAAGCCAAATTCAGCCCTTTGCCCTCTGATTTTTCCACTTCACCTCAGCAGACAGCTGCCCCCGCATCCCAGCCGAAAATAATCCACGCCCCTACACGCACACTTTTTTTTTCCCTGAATCTCATCTCCCCAGCTGGGAATTTGAAAATATCCCGCCGGGTTTAGGGTTTCCCGTTCCGAGATAGTGGGGAAAAAAAAAAGATCCTTCGTGAGCAAGAAAAACCGGGAAGAGCCCAAACAAAGAGCCGGAGCCAGAGCCCAAGTTGAGCTTCGACACCGAGAGAGGAGCGGGATGACGGGGGGTATGCGGATCCTTCAGCAAAACTTCCGACGCCGCCGGCAGAGCCGCCCTCCTGCAGATGGAAATAGGCTCAAAAATTCGGAAAAAATTAAAAATAATTGTAATTATCTAAAAAAAAACAACCCTCCCCCCGTGGATCGTGGCGAGGCTGCCAAAACGGGTATTTTCTAGCTGTTGGGGACGGGAGGGATGCGCTGGGGAGGGTTCTCGAAGAGATGTCCTGGGGAAATTGGGGTGCACGGGGGGAAACGAGGCGCGCCAGGGGAAAGCTGAGGGCTGGGGAGGTTATTCTCCGGGAAGCGGCGGCAAGGGCCGTGTTTCGGTGCTGGCGTCGTGTCCACGTGAGCGCAGTGCCCCACTGACACCCCAGTGGGTGCCCTGGGGGTGCTGGGGGGCACCCCAAGATAAAGGGCTGCCTCGCAAAGCTGGGAAGCTCTGGACAAAGCGCTCCCCCAGGACCCTCTTCTCCCCGGAGCCAATTCACACCTAAGGGGGGGTCACTTTCTAGCTGCAAAATGCAATAGGCTGGAGGGGGCTGTGCCCACCCCCTGGGGGGGGCATATCGCTATCAGTTGGAAGGGTTGCAACCCTCCTTGGGGGGCACTGGAACTGGTCAGGGATCTGCGGCGGGTCTTGCAACCAGCTAGCGGGGTTGCAACCCCCTCCGAGGGGTACTGGAATCGGTCAGGTGTCTTCAGAGAGTACAGCAACCGCTTTGGGGGCCTTCTAAGTTCCCCAGGGGGGCGCTGGTACTGGTCAGGAGTCTTCGGAGAGTATTGCCATCGATTTAGAGGGGCTGCAACTCCCCCGGAGCTCTAGAACCGGCCGGGGAGCTGCAGAGCGTATTGCAACCGGTCGAGGGG
>WEIS01031015.1:65159-95219 GCA_013389965.1 Todus mexicanus | reverse complement strand
CAACGATATTTGCTGCCCCCCTCTCATTTACTCCACCCCTACCCAGCCACATCCAGAGTCAATCCCAGTGGCCTTTGACCCCCCCTCAAACCACAGACTCACCCGTGGTGCCACCTCCTGATCAAAGTCACCAACCCCCCTATCGAGGTCACCGGCCTTGTGGGGGGGGGGGCACCAATTTCCTCCCTCTCAAGCGCAACCTTTAAATTTAGGGCACCCCAAAAAAAATCCCTCGCTGAGACGTTTCCCACCTCTGGCCTTTCAAGTGGGCGAAACGCTCCAATTAGGGGGGCATCTATTAATCAGTATTAACTGGGGGGAGGGGAGGAAGGGAGATTTCTGATGGAGCCCCCCTGACCCAAATTTTGGGCTGCATGCGACATTAATTCCCCCCATGCTTCTCCCAAAGACCTGGAGATGAGGTTAACCTGGAGTTATCTGGACTGAGGTCACTGGGAGTACTGGGAGCATTGGATCCTGAAACCAAATTTCCCCGATTTTATTGCAGAAGCCCCAGGGACAGAGTTTTCCAGATCAGCCCCAACCATGGCTTGGATTCTCCTGGTTTTCCATCGCTTTCCTTGATAAAAACTGCTGTCAAAAGCCAGTTGGGTAAGAAATGATGAATTTCTGCCCAGTTTCCTAAGGAATATGGGATGGGAGAGGGAATCACTCCAAACAGCCCCAGAATTCTTTTGGGATGGGTTAAAATCAGCTTCAGAGAGCTATGGTGGGACATAGGAGTCAGCGGGATAGTCATGAAGGAGGAAAAATAAGCTTAAATTTAAGGCTAGGAACCCCAAATCTCCTAATTTTCCCACTTGAGTTTTCCAGTGACCTCCACTTCTAAATCCCTCCTTCCAGCTTATCCCCCCCACACACAAAAAAACATGGGGGAATTATTTGCTCTGCCCCCTACTTGAGAGCAGCCTCTGAGGTAACCTCCTTTGGGTTGACCATTGGAGAGCAATCAAAAATCAATGGGTTTTGTGCTCCATCCATAAAATAACAGAGAGGTGGCAGCAGGTGTTTGGGATGAATCCCACCTCCCTCAACAAAAATAAAATAACAAAACAAACCCCAAACAAACAAAAAAAAAACCAAACAGGCGTTGTGTCGCTGGGACAACCTGTGGGACCTCAAAGCATCCTCTGGAGAAGTTGGGGCAAAGAGTTTTAAATCTCTTGTTTAAAATCAGCCAATGGGACAGTCCCTGCTCCTCCTTCATTACTATTCCACCTGAGCAAGTGAAGACGAGGAGTCATAAAGCCGGAGCCAGATGTTTCATCCAGCTGGGGGCAAACATATTTTGGGTTTTTCTGAAGCTGGAGAATCTGAATGGGAGAGAGAAGGGGAGGAGGATGGAAACCCCTTTGCCTTCTTATCAAAGGCCCAGAGGATCATCCACGCTCAGCATCTCCTCTTGGAAGACAAAAAGCAAGCAGGTGTTGGGCATGTTTTGAGTACCGTCATCGCCAAAAATGTCTGAGTGCCCAGTATTTTAAGGGTTCTTCTGACACATGGCTGCTTCTTCTGGCACAAACAGCAGTGACCATCCCATGGTTGATCCCTGAGCACCCCAAGTTCATTCCTCGAGTACCTTATATTTACTCCTCAAGCATCCTCGAGTTCATTCCTCACGTATCTCATCCTTGCTCCTTGAGTACTGCAAGTTCACTTCTTGAGCATCCCAAGCTCATTTCTTGAGCTTCCCAAGTTCATTCCTCAAGCATCTCATTCCACTTCTCCAGTTCCTGTTGTTGATCACTAAAGTGATTCCTCTGCTGGGTTTGGAATCTCATACTTAACCTCCAGGAGAAGTAGCCCAGTAAATTAAAAGCTTCCTGCACTCAACCTTGAGGTTTTTTCCCTCAGAATAGAATTTTTCTGCTCTACCAGGTCACCCCTAGGTGGTCTTTCTTTGGTCAGATCTCATCCTGCTGTCCCTGAGCTACTCAACTCACAGCGCTGGGGATTCTCAGCAACATCCCTGCTGGGATACTGAGCCCGCTCCACGGTGGGTACCAACGCACATCTCCCCACCCTGGACCACTAATCTGACAATGCTGGTGGTACCGTGCCAGAAGAGATATCCAGAACCCACAAAAGCCTCAATCAGACCCCTAATTCCATATCCCTACCCCAAGCTGGAGCATGGACTGCTGGAAAATCTACCTGAAATGAAACCCCCTTCACCTGGGACTCCCCCAAATTCGGGGGTACCTGCCCCAAAGCTGGGGCACAGGCTTCTTGTAAGGACATTTTTTGGGGCACTTGAAGTCAATGTCATAAATGTCTTATTACCGTGAACTCATCAGTGCTAATTCAAGAACCCATGGATGGTTCCTTCTCAGAAGTGACCAGGTTGACAGGTGCTCCTCGAAAACTCAGAGCAAGTTTGCTAAAATATTTGGCCAGTGCAGTGATAGCGACAACCAGCAATATTTACATTTTTACATAACAGGTTTGGGGAGAAAAAAAATAATTACACAAACTAGTGTGGTTTATTTGCCATCATTCACCGCCTCCTCCATAAATAATTCAATTCTCTTTCCAAGCTTGCGTTATTCTCACTCGCGTCAGGTTTCTCTAAGAAAGCCGTGATGGGATACTCTGAAAAATACATTAAGAGCGAAGCCGAGTGAATTATTAAATGATGGATGTGGAAAATAAGATGAGGTTTAGGACGCAACAAGGCTGAGCTTTGCAGCTGAGCCTGGCTTAAGCACTATGATGGGCTGGAAGGGTGAGATGTCTGCTCCAAATCACAAGCTCGCTCGCTGAGACAATGTCCAACCCCCTCAGGATGCTAAAAGTAGATCCCTGAAGCAAATTCAGGACTTGGTTGGGATCAGATGTTGCTTCAAGACATCAATGGTACCCACCAGCCCTTCATCCCTCCACCTCACGCTGCCATTGGGTGACAAAGCTTAGTACAAATTACTTCTTAAAACTTGCGCTCTTTCTTTAGAAAACATTTAGTATATATTTTCCCCACCTTTCAAAGACCTCTCCACTTACAAGTTTCAAAAAGAGGAAAAAAATCAGCATCATCCAACGCAGCCTTAAAAGCAACATAAGTAACCTGGGACCAGACCCAAGGGCAATGATGCTCGCACCAAATTCGGCCTGAAGTTCAGGAATTCCTCAAATTGTAACGATTTAGCTCACAGAGGATTCTATTAAAACTGATTTCACTCAGCTTGTAGTACTTCCCAGCCCCACCTCTTCTTAAATACGTTTATTTTTACCTCGGCGCATGATTTTCCTGGGAATCCTAAGACGGTGAACCCAACACCAAGCGACAGCATCAGTTTTAAAGCCATCATGCATTTTAAATAGCCTCAAATAAGAGCAAGCGACGCAACGTTGATTTGACAACTGCTAATAGATAAATACAAAGGAGAATATAATGAAAGGCTTTATCAATAATCCATACGCACGAGGAGTATGTATTAAGAATAAGCGATGGATGCTGGGATGGCTCAATATTTCCAGAGCTCTCCCCATGCAGGGTTAAATAAGATCAAAGCTTATTTCTTGTGCGAGATCAATGGGTCGATATTAAAGAAAGCTAAAGCCAAAAAAAAAGGATTTTTCCCCCAAGTAGCTGGGAGTGAATGGGAACAAAATGGAAAAATGAGATTTTTCCCCTCCCCGCGCTGGCTGAGTGAGGGTTAATGATGGCTTGTGGAGCCAGGAAAGCACTTTGGGGTCCTTCTGGAGGCAAAATGCTGAATAAATGGCAGGTTCTATGTATTTGGATTAGGAAACCCTGTCTGCCAGGGGTCCTTTCAAATGTTTAATTTTGAGGCATGCTAAGTCTGCGGCTGGTTCTTGCTGCTCCAAGCTCTCCCCTGCAAAGTTACCGCGAGCATCTGATTGATTGATTGATCCTTTCCCAGGCATTTCCAGGATAAAAAGGAAAAAAATAATAAAAAAAAAAGAAAATGTGAATGTTGAAAGCGACTTACCTCCAGCACTCCCCAAGTTTTGGAGTCAGCTTTCCAGAGGCATTATCAGCCTGTTGCGATAGGAATGGGCTGGAGGGATACACACCAGGGGGAATCAAAAATATATATCATCAGAAAACTACACCTTGTAAAAATGTTGTGAAAATAAAAACCGACTGATGGGATGAGCCAAATAAAGCAATAAAACCTCCTCAAGTTATTTTGCACTCAGATATCCTGGATATCGCTCAGATATCCGTGGGAGTTGGGTGCCAGGCAGCCGGCAAAAGCATCAGGGAGCTGCCAAGTCCTGCCCTTTTAAATTTCGACTCCACCTGAGATGTTTCCTCACCTTGGCTGGGCTTCAGCATTTCTTCTCCATCCTCGTCGCAGTTCAGACCCCGATGGGTGCTCAACCTTCATCGTTCCCAAGCAATGCTAGCGCAGCGCCAACCAGCAGCGCCGGCCTGGCTTCCGAGGAGCCACCGAGGGGAGAAGCGGAGAGATGGTCACAACTCTTTAAAGATGCAAATTGCAAAGCAGCCATCATAACACGAGAGCTCTGTTAATTCTCTGACGAGTATGCAGATTTCAACGCTGACTTTTCCTGGGCTTATTTGTTTTACTTAGCAATAAATTTAATACCGGCTCCCTGAAGCAAAGCAACAGATGGACTATAAACTTTGAATTTTGAGTAGCTTTACTTCCTTAGGTTTGTGTCATCTTTGATCTCTCCTGAAATTACACCTAGGAAAGTTTGCCGGGATTGAATTCTGCTTTTTTTATGGCCTTTCGATTAGCCACCTTTTAATACTTCTTTTTTCCACAGGTTACCCAAAAGAATCTTAAATATCATCTAGATGATTTGTACTCTTGGCTGCTGGAGTTATCTCAGAGACTTGCTGATGGACCTGAGAAAACCAAAGCCCTACGCAACGTCTCTTCCAAAGGCAAAGCAAAGCAAAATCAGTTTTACGCATCCTTTGGGATGCCAAGGTCCCCTGGTCCGAGACCAAACCCCCAGGGGTGAAATAAAATTATACCCTTGGAGAACATGAGGCAACTGGTGCATGGTTTTGGAAGGACCACAAAGTCATGATGCAGCAGAAAGGACTCACCTCCTAATTTTTTTGCTATCCACCAGCAATCAAGAAAAAAGTTTGGAGGTAAGGAGGTCGGTGCAGCCCAGAGAAGTCCCCAAGATGTCAGTGATCTCCATCCTTGGGTTGTCCACATATGGCAGGACGAAGTCATGAGTTGCTAGAGTTCTGAGGTGGCTAGATACACAAGAACATTGTTTTTACAAACAACCCTGAGGTGTGTGAAAATCCAAAATTTAATTTTGGGATATAAAAGCAACATCCCACACGCTCAGGACTCGGGGAGAGGAGATCTTAAGAGCAACACTGTGACTTTTGAAGGAAGTTCCCAGGGGCCACGCAGTGCTTTGACCTTGCTACAGCAGGCCCAGCCAGTTCCCAACACAACTAATTTCCCTGCTGCCACACACAAAAGGAAATTAATTTAAAAAAAAAAAAAAACCAGCAACGACAACGGTAGCATCATTTCCAAGCTGCTGCCTGGGGAACAGGGGGAAAAATCGATATACGTCAAATGAAAAAGGGCAAGAGCAAAAGTTTTGGAAGGAACAGAGGAGAAAACTGTAATTAAAACTGCAGACTGGCTCAGCTGCCAAAAAACCCCAAAGTTTTGGGGATGTCCCCAGAAGTCTGGGCCATTTCAGTAGATGTTGGTTGCTCCCAGCTACCCAACGTCCTACCATGGACAGACAGCGCCCGTCAACATCGCCAGCACTTTCCGATAAGGAGATATCATTGACCACTTGATTGCGATTGAATTACTACAGAGGAACATATTACAGGCACATTAAAGTGTAATGAGTGGCCGGTGATTTATGTCATTATAAGGAATACCAAAAGAACTAATGATGATGAGCCACTTAAAGTGAAGTGTCACGGGTTTTATTATCGATGACTCCTCGGGTTTTGGCCTAAAAACTCTTGGATTGGAAGGAGGGAGAGGTTGACAGGGTAAAGGCCACAGGTTTCCAGAAGCAATGACACAAGGATGTCCCATATTAATGTTCTTTTAAGAATAAGATTGATGGGAAAGAGCGTTTCTTGGAGAAATGTATGGGAAATAGATGTTTCTTGGAAAAACACCTCCCCATGGGCTTTAGTACCTATGGGAGTGCCGTTATAAAAGCAAATTACAATTTTTAGCATCTCCCCAGCCCCTGTTCTTACTTTTCTTAATCCCTTTGACCTTCTTATATACATTTTCCATTGGTTCTTTCCCTCCTTCCTTTATCTTTGCCTCTGCTCCTTCACCTGCATCACTCAAGGAGGGCTCTACAACCCAGCTTAAGTCTCTCAGATGGTTTTTCTCCTCCCTCCTCTCCTTGGCTGGATCAGACTTCGTCGCAATATCACCCTAGGGTTTTGACCCCACAGGGAAATGTCACCTTGTGTGGGCACGATGACATTTAAGCATCCTCAGAAGATGACTATAGGATGATTACTTACATTTTTTTAAAGGGAAATCACTCTGAGGTCGCTTGAACTTCAGAGAACCAAGTATCAAAAAGCTGCATTTGTACAAATTTACTAGATTGAATTAAAGTTGCATTTAGTATAAAGTCACCGAACCCCAAAACTAATCAATGTTCTCCCATTTGGGAGCATTTTGAACTATAACAGGTGATGATGGAGACATCCCATCTTCCTCCATCCACCTTCTCTAAGCACTCCTCAGTTGAGGTCACACTTGTCCCACTATGCAAAACGCTTTCATTTCTCTACCTCCCACTGACCAAGGCGTTTTGAGGCTTTTAGAGGCATCTCCTCCTGCTAAGATGGGCCTTTTTGTTTTTTCATTTAAGAAGTGACTTCATATCCCATTTTATTATTTTTTCGAGCATTGCAGGATTTGCTCTGTTTGAAGTCTAACATCCTCATTTCCTGTCAGGACAATTAAAATTGATACCCGCCATCATCAAGAGAAAGATAATCCCAAATGGGTTCCTACGACACAGCCGTATCCCCACCGGAGCCGTTACAAACCCCCTCCGATTATTTTAACTTTCTTCTCTAAGGGATTTCTCCTCGGAAAAGGGCGACTTGGAACTTCTCAGCCATAAGGGTCCTCCAAGAACTGGAGGAGAACTATTGAACCTCACGTATTTCCATTGTGGAAAGTGGACCAGGGTGATTTAAGTAGCTCTTGTTTACCACCATCACCCTCCTGGAGGTATTTTTAGAGGGGTAATCGGATCCCCTCAACGCCTTCGCTTTGCTTTCTTGGGCTCTGCATCCTCCAACCCTATCCCTGCACCTGTCCCGGTTTGTAGCTGAGCAAACTGAAACGGGATGGGTTCGTCCCATTGCCAGGAGATGGGAGGTTCTCAGTGCACCCCGGGGCTTGGAAGAAGGAGGATTGAAGGATTCAGGCTGGAAAACCATCTCCAAGGAGTAAAACCTTTGGCTGACAAAGAAGACGTGGAAATAACGGGCACAGAGAGCAAGCGGCACTAAGAAATCCAGCCGTGCCTGCCTTTAATCGCCTCTTAAATCAATTAAACCTGGAATATCCTAAATAAAAAAATCAATTTAATAAAATTTTAAAATAAATCAAACAAATTTTGCAAATAAATGCGTTTTGTAAATCAGTTGAATAATTTTTGCAAATCACTTCAATACATTTTCGAATCTATTAAATACATTCTTCAATTCTATCAAGTACATTTTGAAGTCTGTTACATAAATATAAACATTCATTAAATCAACTAAACTCTGAATACCCTCAATAATCTCTGGAACACACCAAAAACACCCTTAAAATATAAACGGTGTCTTTCCAGGATGGAGGATCCCAGGACCCCCACAGACCATCCCACTCCTGCTCTGGTTTGCAGCAAAGCTCCATACACAAATTTATGCAAATGAAGGGGGTTGGTGGTTCCTGTCGCACCTGAGGGGGGAGAAATAATGGATTTGTACCAATGCTGCAAGAGCTCAGCTTTCCCTGGCCACCATCCCTGGGCTCCCACCCCATGAGAGTCACCCAAAAAAGGGGGTCCCCAGCCAGGTCCCCACCACCTACCAGCATCCCCATCATGAGGCTTAAATACCTTTACAAGAGTGCAATTTAACGCCATCCCCGGCTTAAGCTCCATATCTACCGGGCGTGAAATTAGTTCCAGCAAGCTGCAAATTTGCCGCTAATAAAAATATTTAGCAATTTGCTAGTCTTTAAATCAGGAGAAGAATATTTTCCTGCTCGCATCAACGCCTAGTCCTTTTTAATTCTAATATTCGAGCGTTGGGGAACTCCAGCTGTAAAACTCTAAGTTTTATGACTGCGCGAAGAGTTTCAAGTCAGTTCCCCCAGAGCTTGCAACTCTGCCACTAAGAGTTTGGTCATTTGATATCATGACCATGCTGGACATTTTGGCCACTGGGATGAGCCAGGCATAATGGATTTGTAGTTTTTAACCCAAACGAGGCCATCTTGACCAAACTCACCCCATTTCTGGAGGCTGCTTCTTAAACAATATCTTACAAAAGAGCTTTGGTCTTGCAGCCCTTGAAGGAAAGTGACTCCTCTGCCCTCCCGGACCAAGTTTTAATTAGCCTCAGCACTAATTGCATCTCTATGCCAAGCCCATCCTGTCCAGTTCCGACATCAGTGTCTTTTCAATGCCTTTGCCAAGAAATGCTGCAACTCCCTCATCTTTCCTTGGGAAAACCCACCTGCAGCAATGAAGCATCGTTCTGGGGCAGGACAGCATCTCCCACCCATCGGCAACCACCTGGGTTATTTGTGTCCAAATAAATCCTTTGCATCCAAATAAATCCTTTGCATCCAAATAAATCCTTCGCATCCAAATAAATCCTTCGCATCCTTCGGTTTTGCTGGGCCATTAGCATTCAACAGCATCCAGATCACGCTGCTTCTCCTTATTTAAAGCACGATATTGCTTGAGAGCCTCACCAGTAAAGCCTTCATGGTACCTAAACTGCTGATATCAAATATATTGGAATTAATTGTTACCAGATTGTTTGTCATTGGCTTGATGTGTTCTGTTCCTAGCACAAAGGTTTGGATGCAAACACCGCGTGATGCAACTGAAAAGTCTTGGAGAAACCTGGATCTGCAATACCAGTAGACGTCCCCACATCAACCGTTATCCTGGGAAAAAACCACCATAAATATGAAGTTTCTCCCAGAGTCACAGAATCACAGCAAACAGTGCAAAAATCCTCACATTTTCCCACTTCCCTACATTTTTTCATTCACTTAATTCGTTTTTTATATTCAACATTGCTTCCACACACTCTTTTTTCCATAGTGCAGTGCAACTCTGACACAAGCACCAAATCCTAGTGGGTAAAAGCTGGGAAAAAACTTCACTTTAAGACAGAAATAAATTATTTTTTGGCCATAGAATCTGATCTCTGCCTTCAACTGAATAGCTGCCAAAGCAGCCCCATAAGGCAAATCCCCACCGAAGTAGTTCTGATGCTGGCTGAGATAAAGAACGGGGTGTTTCAGATGGTGTGTTTTATTGTGGGTGGGTTGAAGGAATTTCTAAAGAAGGCTGTGCTTGGAAATATCCCACCGATGTGGTTGGTTTTCCCAGTTCTCCCAGTTCTATGGATTTGGAGTTTGCCTCCATTGTGTTCAAAGAAACCCACAGCCCTGCTGCAACACCTTATGTGCCGCATAAATTAATATTTCAGGGATATTTTGGAGGGCATTGGTCCTCTGGGCATCACTGCAGCTCCAGATCGTAGTGCTTGAGATACCACCAGCCCAACACATGAGATTAAGACCAAAGTGCAGCATGGCTGAAACCCGGCCACTGGGTGTGACCTCTGGTAGATCCATCAGATTTATTCTTCGACCTCTGGTCAAACATCTGGGACATGACATGGTACAGCCATGGGTTCAATGTCCGGGTGATTCAAACCCACTGCTGCAACCTCTTGAGCTTGCTTAACTTTGTCACTGCTGGCATCAAGAAACTGCCAGGCAGCACCAAGAGGAGATAATAAATAGCAAAAAGATCCAGGCAATATAGGAATGGGTTAAAGGTACTGTTATAAAAGTTGCAAATAAAAGGTAGAAGGAAAAATTCTGTAAAGGAAAGGCGTCGTTGGCTGACGGACAAAAATTATCACACCCTGTTGGGAAGCCAAAAGATGGAAGAGGAACAGCAGATAGAGAAGGGTCCCCATGAAAATGGGGAGAAGAAAATGAGGAAATTTGGGGTTTCACCATCTACTGGGGGTCCAAAAATGCAAGGAAATGGGAAAACAGAGAAAAATGAAGAGAGATTCTCGAACAACAAGACTAAGCTATGGAGAAGGGTCAGGAAAATGACGGTGAAGACGGACATTGCTGATGTGGAGTTTGCAGAGAAAAAAACCCTCTCTGGTGGGATTAATGGCACGAGACAGTGTGGGAAGGAGCTTGCTGTCAAACATACGCTTTTAATGTGTTGGCAGCCAGTTCCTGCTTGATGCCAAGCAAATGCAGGTGTCGGAGACGGTTTGCGCTCCACTTGCCGGCTCAGTTGGTGTCACGCTGGTGACTTTGATTTCATCACAGGTCGGTGCCGTGCGGCATAATTAATCGCCAGTTTATTCCTCCCATCGGAAGAGGTGACAGAAAGGAATCAGTAGTTATGAGACATTTAATGCAGGCAATGTATCATCAAACTTAAAGTAGTTGAGAGGAAAAACTGAGTTAGTTTTTTCAGGTTAACTGGTAGACGAGCCCTTAGTACTGGTACAAAGTCACTCATCAAACCACACCAACCAGAGTCTGATGGGCAAGATGGATTTAAAAACAGGCAGAAAAATGGGTTTAACATGGAAATCCATCTTGTTTTGGTATAAAAAAAAATATTAATATCTTATATTGGATGCTCGGTGCATTGACAAACCTCCTTGGCTTGCCTTGGAGGCCCTCAACCCTCAGCATGGCTGTCCCACAGCACCCGAAAACCCTGCCCTATTCCATTTGGTGTTAACCAAATCTGTCTGATTTTGACCCTAAATATTTTAAAGGTGCAAACAACCGAACTTCAGGGTTTCGGCGGTGGAACTTAGTGCTGAGAGATGCTCCTTGCAGCGGGGTGGGCAGGAGCTGCGGGGTGGCGGCAACAAAGCAATGCCGAGTTCGTTTAGCACTGATCCTTTCGCAACAGGAACGAAACCGAACGGGGCGGGGGGCGAAACTCCTGTTCCACTGCGAGCAGGACCCGCACGGGAGCCACAAGCGCAGGAGGGGCAGCGGCTGCAGGAGCGTCTTGCGAGCTCCCTGTCGCCGGGAGAGCCGGGATCGATGCCGGGAGAGCCGCGATGGGGATGGGGATGGGGACGGCGACGGCGACGGCGACGGCGACGGGGACGGGGACGGGGACGGGGACGGGGACGGGGACGNCCAGGGCCGGCGTTGTTATAAATGATCTCCGACACGAGCCAATTGTAGAAAAGATAACGCGGAGTTTATTTGGTTACAGCGGAGGCAATCAGCGCTGGGTACTTAGCCGTAGCCAGAGGCACACCCGGATTGCACCACAATCCATGTTTAGATACCCTCAACTCCCTTCCCTATCTCCGCCCAAGCCTCGTCCCCTCACCTCCCACCCCACCCCCCCATCCCCGGCCGGGCGGGCGGCGGTGACCGCGGGGCTGGGCTCGGCTCTGGGGGTCGGGCCGGGCCCTGAGGCACCTTGGCCGGGCTCACACGGGGCTCTCGCTCTGACTCCGGGCGAATTGCGGGAGGCGGGGGCTTCTCCTTTCCTCGCCGTCCAGTTACTCTTGTACATCTGCCTAGCAGCTTCTCACCATTTTCCCACCACCACAAGTCTGCCCAGCACCCCCACCCAACAACAACTGGCCACAACATCCCAACACGAATCGCACTCTTTCTTTATCGCAGCGTGACCCAAGCAGACTCGGGGGTAGCAGGACGTGACCTCAGGGAAGGCCCCAACTGCTGCCCTGAGGCCCCAGGATGGGCTTGGACCCCAGGGATGGGCCCCGAGGGGGCCCCGAGTGCCCAAAAGTGCCCTGAGGCCCTGGGCTGGGCCTTTACTTCAGGGCAGGTCCCAGCAGCTGCCCTGAGGCCCCAGGGCCGGGCCTTTACCCGAGGGATGGCCGCCAGGGGTGCCCTGAGGCCCCAGGATGAGCTTTTATGCCAGGAATGGGCTCCAAGGGCCACCCTGAAGCTCCAGGAGGAAGCTCCAGCAGCAGCCCGGAGGCACCGGCAATGGCCTTGCGCTGCCTTTTCAGTCTCCTGTGGCTCGTTCTCCAGCACAGGCTCCCGTTGGTGCAGGCTATGTCGCTCATGGAGCAGGGATCTATTTCTCTCTTTACCACAATCCCTTATTTATGTGCTGTTTTACGTGACCCATCCCACAGAGTTCTGTGCAGGAATCCCACTTGGACTTTTATCCCACCCAGCTCAGCCCTGAGCTCCAGCAGCTTCTGCTCCCCCTCTGCCTTCCCCTTCAGCAGCTCAGTCCATGGCTCTCTGCTCTCACCTGCCTTCATCTTCCAGCACAGCGCAGATTAAACCCATAGCAGGTAGTTTTGATACTGTTCCCTCTAATTCTGCAGCCTTTCAGTTCTTTCCTCCAGCTCTGTTTTCTATTTTAAAGCCTCGTAACTACTCTTTGGCTTCTTTTATAGGTTATTTCCACGCTCGAGCATGGAGCCCTCTATGTTTTTTAGACAGAGATTTGGAGCCCTCTGTGGTTTTGGTCTGTGTTGTCAGCTATGGGGATCTCCTCCAGTTTTGGGTCACATCAGACTGCCTGAGCCGCCAGCTTGAGCCTTCCTAGAGCTCTTTAGGCCTTGAATACATAAAGTTTTGTGGCCTTTTAGGTGCCGTTTCCTCTGATCTATTATTAATGCACATTAATTATTGCTCTTTGAGATCTTGATCTGGGTAAATTCTTACTAAAGATACTTGTAAGGGTTTTTTTTCTGTTCCCCACCTTTTGTGGGACCTGCTGGTGTAAAGGTTGGGAGTGAGATGAAGGGCAGCCGAGCATGTGTTTGTGCCCAGGAGGCCAACAGAATTGAAGAGCTGCTTTTTTTTCTCGGATCTTCAATTGGACTGGACCTGTCCTGACTATCAATAATACATGACCTGGGCTCTCTGCACAGAAACTCTGCTAATTGGCTAATTAAAAAGTGAAACATGCGGAAGGAGCCAACGTGTTGCTCACAGGAGACTCTTTCTGCAGCAGCGCCAAGGCTGAGCCTGTGCTAATGCGATTTATAAAACCGAGCCGGGGGTGAGCAGAGCTCTGGGGTAGTCTCGAGAGCTGAGAGGGGGATTTTGTAACCAGCCTTCTTGTGGTTGGCTTCTTGTGTCTTGCCTTGCTGCCGTTTCTTCNTGTCTTTCATCTTTAAAAGCAACATTTGGACTGAGCGCAAGTGCTTTCCTCCCCAGGGGGAGTGTTCAAGCCTCTGCAGACTGCAGTGGTGTTTTAACCTCTCTCTTCTCTTTTCCAGGAGAGTTGAAATCCATGTATTTGGTACTAGATTCAATGAATTGACCTGAACCGAGGGTCAGGTGTTATCCACACGAGGTGGTTTGTTACTGTTCCTTTTTCACCATAGTTTAATAAAACTCTCTGAGAAACGCCCGACTCGGTCTTTATTTATTCAACTTTTGCTGCAGCCTGAAAACCACCTTTTCTGTAGGGCTTTTCTTTGAAATTCAGTGTGTGGTTGGGCACTGGAGATAGTCCCTTTGACTGGTAATCTGAGGCTTTGGGATCAGGAAGGGAACAAGATGCAAAATAACGTCCAAACAGAGAAATTAAAATCACCCCTCTACAGGGATGTGGAGGAGAGCCAGGCCTGCCTCGCTGTGAATCAAATCCCATTTATTGTCCAATTTTCTCGTGAAAACCAGGAGGAACAGCCATGCTGGAGGAGAGCAGGGAGACTGGCAGAGACCTCGGCCTCCTGCCCGTGCTGTGAATCAATCTGTTGACAGCAGCAGCTGGCTTGATAATCACTGCTTTGCAGTGTACTGGCCATTCCTCTATAGCAATGGTATTTTTTTGCATGAAATCTCACACGGCTTCTCAATTGCTTTACAGGAGAAGAGTATTTTGTTGCCTTGAAGCACGGCGTGACCATTTTGGAGCTAAGAAGGAGTCTTCCCCACTCATGCTGTGCCAGGGAGAGGCTCCCACTGGTGCCCCGCAGGTGCTGGGTGAGGTGAGTAACATTCCAGATCCTGTTTTCCAGCTCCGGAGCTGAGCAACCTCACGGCTTATATTTTCCAGCCGTGGAGGGATGGAGCCGCTCAGCCATTCACAGCTGAGCCAGCAGCAGGTTTTGCTGAAGCTGAGTCGAACCACAACCCTGAGCTATCTTCAGGGGCAGTATTGTCAAAAAACTGAGGGCAGGAAACTCATAGCTCTCTTACAGTTTTCTTTATTTTTTTTTTTCCCATTCTAGTGATTTTTCTTCTTTCATTTTGAGCTGAAGATGGCAAAGAGTAAATAAAAGCACTGGCCAGCTCCTTCCAGCCCTGTCAGTCACAAAATATCGCTGGCAGGACATGAAAGATTAATAAGGCAGAGCCAGTGGGCTCAGAGAGAACGCTTCCACCACAGAAAATGTCCCAGCACCCAGAAGCCCTGACTCAGGCAGCTCAGAACAGGTAAATACATTTCAGATTACGAGAGGAGAAGCGTCTCTGCTTTTCAAGCCGCATAAACACTTGATCCCTTCCTATCCTGAAGCCTATGTCCAAGGGAGTCAAATTATTGTGTTAAGGAACACGCTGAGCATTTATGCAACACCAGCGCAATGGGTCTCTTGGTGATTTTGATGTTACGCCTGAAACAAAATTCATATTTAATTCATCATCTTAATAACATTTATGAACACGGAGCTGGTCTCGCAGCTCGCTCCAGCTCCATGTTTGCCGTGCCCTTATTCCCCACACTTGTATGAGAGCAGCAGGGACGGCTCACGGAGCCTTGGTGAGGCTGTGGCAGCCGCCAGAATCAGATGCATTTTGCCAGGCTTCAAGTCGTACAAACAGGGAAACCGTGACAAAAGCAGCTGAGGCACTAAAAAAACCCCTCTAAAAGCAGAAATGTGAAGCTTCTTCCAGTTTCGCACTGTAAATAAACCCAATATTTTTTTCTTTATCTGTCCCCTTCATGTGTTTGTAACTAAAATCAGTCAAAAGGCTCGTCGAGCACGGGGCTATTTTGGGGGAAGCAGGAGGGATGTGGTGGCTCCTGCATGCAGAGGCCAATCCAGCACCTTCCCCAAAATCCCATTAACTGGGGAAAGAGCCGCCGACATGCTCTACCCCTCCCCCAAGACATCTCAATCTCCATCCTCCTGCTTCACCACTCTTAGCAGCAAGGAATGACCAGCTGGATGAACTCAACCCAGGCTCTCTCCATGTATTTATTTATTCTGGGCAATTCTGCTCTTCCCCATGCAGGGGCTTTCCAGACGGTTCCTGTTTATTTTTGGGAAAGGAAAGACTGCGTCAAGAAATCGGTATGAGCCAGAGCTGCTTTCCAACCACCCTCAAATGGTGGGGTTTTTTGCTGCCATCCCCCACCCGAACCTTCAGCTCCTGGAGGATAACATCTTGCTGGCACATCTGCCTCCCATCTAGCACCATGATCATTTTATTTTTGCAATTGATGTGTAGCAGGGGGCGAGTTTGGCTTAAATTCCCACCTCTCAGTTGCTGGTGAAGGTCCTGGGAGCTTGGGAGATGTTACAGTCAAGGAGCCTGGCTCAGCCTTCTCCCAAAACTGTGAGCAAATAATCCGAGATTTGTCATTGCAGGGTGCTTTGTGACATGAGGAACAGACAAAAAATGGTGCTAAACCCCAGCGAGAGAAACCTGCCGTGACGAAAGAGATGTTTGCACCAGATCCCACGTGCACCAGGAGGAGGGAGGCTAAGTTCTTTCAGGTCAGGTGGGAAAATGGCCCTTTTCCCCCTGTAAATTCCCTGCCTGGCTTGTTAGAGAGGAGTAGGGATGTTCCCACACTGGGATGCTCCAGCACCGGGCAGGAGGGACCAGCCACCCGTGAGTGGCAGGAGCCTGTGATGAGCTGGGTACCAGCATCCTGGTGTGGGGATGGAGGGAGAACAAGTATCTGCAGGAGAACCTCCTCAAGTCCTCTCCCTGATTTAAGGTCTGTGACTGACGGTAACTCCTCACGCCTCCTGCTGCGCTCTGCCGGTGCTTAATTACCCTTGCTGCTAAAAGCTCGCTTCTGATTTCCACCTTGACTTTGCTGACTTCAGCTTCCTCGTTGTTGAATCCCACTTTCGCCTTTGGCTGCTAATTAAAAAGCCCTTTAGCATTTGCCGGCTGCTCCTCGTGTAGGTAATTACAGACCATGCCCCAGCCACCTCTTCGCTTTTGCAGTGACCCACTGGACCGGTGGCATTCTTCCAAAATACGTGTGACCCCTTCCCAAGCCACCTCCCAGCCAAAGCTCAACCAAAATGGTGTTACTGTAGATGTCACCTACAGAAAAACACCCAAGCTCTGTTTCCCAAACGGGCTCCTAACGAGCTCGTTTCAGACACAACGGGGTTTTTTTCCCCCAATCCCCAGGACAGCAGCAGAGATGTGTTGACCAAAGGGGCTCCTGGCAGGGGAAGAGCAGCAGCCCCGTCTCCAGTGGAGCAGGAATGAGATGAGGTGAGTTGCAGACTTCTCCCTGAGAAGCTCAGCTCACATTAAACAGTCCTTTGGCTGAGGCAAACCCAGGGGATCCCCCCCTGCCTCCCCACCCAGCCCTGCCTCTAAAATCTCAGCGAGACCTGGTATTTTGTTTGGCATTTGGCTCCTTTTTATTTTATTTTATTTTTTTTAAGTTTAAAACTGCCGTGGGCCGTCTGCCCTTTCTTGTCTGGCAGTGCAGCCAAGGCTGCTCAGACTTTCCAAGCACGAGCGGGACACGACCCAGGACTAAATTAGTCCTGGACAAACTATGAGCAGCTGAAAGAACAGGCAGGAGATGGCGGGAGGGGGAAAAAAAAAAAAAGCAAGCAAGCACCAAAACCAGCTTGTTTTTGCAATGAGCCCCTGCGTGTGTCAAGGCTTGGGGGAATTTTTTTTTCTGAAAAATGTATTTCAAGTCCCCCGTCCTCCTGCACATGGTGGATGGTGATTAAGCAAGGTGAAAGCTCAGTCACACATGCACTGAAATGACCTTTATCAGCCCAGCACAGGGCATCTCTGCTGACACCGTTGGCCCTTGTGTCATCAGAGGCCACGTTTACCAGGTGAGTATTTCAGGGGGAAAAAAGGGCAATTGGGGATTTTGCTTTTCTCTCCCTGCCCCAGCATTTATCCTGCTCTCTCCCCAGTGATGTGCAGCGATTTTTCAAGCCCCATTGAGCATCTCTGGTCAGTGTGGAGAGGACTCAAGGCCACCATGGTCCAGCCACCTCAAACGCACGGCTGCCTGCGCTGCTTCATCGCCTCACAGGGGTTTACAGGCAGCTGATCTAACTGGCCAGCAGGTTTTCTTTTTTTTTTTCTTCTCTCCCCCCTCCTCTTTCCCTGATGAAATCAGCACTTAATAAATCACATCAGGCCCAGATGTTTTCTCCTCGGGTTAAGATCCAAGGAGGTGAAGTCAATTAGAGCTCAGATTTATACCAGGCGTAAACGCAGTCCCTGGCACCTGACACTGCTCTGCCCTGGGCCAAGAGCTGGAGCCTGCCCCAGTGCAATCCCCTAAGGGCGACCAGGCTGCAAAACAGACCCTGTGGCTCCCAAACACTCCCTGCACCCCGGCTCATTGCACGTCGAAGTCGAGGGCCTGGCCACAAGCGCACAACTGGCACCCACCTTAATCAAGTGATGCTGCTGAGGCCTCACCCCCACCCATCAGGGGAGCCAATGCTTTAACCTCCCAGGGGCTCTGGGTGCCTGTTGCTGGTCTCCTTGTAATTAACCATCTAACAAAGACCATCAGCTGCCCATGGTGGGCCCAGTGCAGCCACAGTGTGTGAGTTGCTGTTTGTTGGGGCCTGATGGTTGACTATAGGTCTTTTGGGGCTAAACAGTATGAATTGCAGATGACACCAAGTTGGGCAGGTGTGTTGATCCGCTGGAGGGTCAGAGGCTCTGCAGAGGGGTCTGGCCAGGCTGGATCAACGAGGCAAGGCCAACGGTCTGCAGTTCAACCAGGCCAAGGGCCGGGTCCTGCCCTTGGGTCACTCCAACCCCCTGCAGCGCTCCAGGCTGGGGCAGAGCAGCTGGAAAGTGCCCAGAGGGAAAGGCCCTGGGGGGGTTGGTGCCAGGGGCTGGAGATGAGCCAGGGTGTGCCCAGGGGGGCAAGAAGCCACCAGCGTCTGGCTTGTGTCAGCCCCAGTGTGGGAGCAGGAGCAGGGCAGGGATCATCCACCTGCACTGGGCACTGGGGAGGCCGCCCCTCGAATCCTGGGGTCAGGGTTGGGCCCCTCACTCCCAGCAGGACCTTGAGGGGCTGGAGCGTGTCCAGAGAAGGGCAACGGAGCTGGGGAAGGGTCTGGAGCACAAGTGTGGTGAGGAGCGGCTGAGGGACCTGGGGGTGTTGAGCCTGGAGCAAAGGAGGCTCAGGGGAGACCTTCTGGCTCTCCACAGCTCCCTGACAGGAGGCTCAGGAGCCAGGGCGAGGTCGGGCTCTGCTGCCAAGGAACAAGTGACAAGACAAGAGAAAACAGCCTCAAGTTGAGGCTCAGGAGAGGTTTAGGTTGGAGCTGAGGAACAATTTCTTGCCCACTGTCAAGGGTTCCCCAGGCCTAGCCCAGGCTGCCCAAGGCAGGGGTGGAGTCCCCCTGATCCCTGGAGGGGTTTCCAAGCCGTGGAGATGTGGTGCTGAGGGACACGGGGCAGTGGTGCCCTGGCAGTGCTGGGGCAGCAGTTGGACTTGATGATCTGAAAAGGTCTCAACTAACCAAAATGATTCTATGATTCTGCGAATTGGGAATTGTAATAATCAGGGAAAATACTGTGGGGGGGTTTTCAGTGGGACAAGTTGAGGAGCAAAATCAGCTTAATTTGGGCTCATTGAGAAGCCCAGGGATGTCCTCTACGTACAATAAGCATCTCTTTGTCAGTGAGGTGATGCCTTAGGTGACTTGGTGCAGTCCTCCTGCTCCGATTTCATGAAATACTGAGCACTGGGATGAGGCAGGCTCACAAACTTCAGGATGCTCATGAAGTAAAGTAAGAAGAGGGGTGCGATCACCACCCTCATCTCTACATAGACCTGGCCCAGCTCTGCCAGGAAATGGCATTGAGCAGCCAATGCAAGTTTTGCACATTTTTATTAATAAAAGGGCCAACGGCGAAGAATCGGTCCAGAAAACTGATTGGCCAGGGCCCTCAGACTGCTCCTCGCCACTGCCTCCCTCTGAAGCAAACCCTCGGTGCCAGTACGAGCCCACGGGGCCCTGTCTGAGGCCAAGTCTCGGCTCTACCAAGATGGACATGCTCCTGGCATGCCCAGGCCTCTCTCCTCCCTCCGGGCCTCTCGGCGGCTCACAGGGGGCATGTCAAAACTCCTTAAACCTGCAGGGAGAGAAGCGAGGAGCTGAGCGCCCTGGGCACTGTTTGTCAGCAGGATCAATGCCGGGAGCCACAGTGCTGCTGGAGACGGGGAAAAGGAAAAACGGCTTTGTCGGGTAACTCCAGCCCCATCTGCACCACAAGCCTGGAGGAGAAGCAGGCACAAGGAGGAGACCCAGCCACCGTTTTGTCTCTGGCCGAAGCTGAAACACCCCCAGAATAACCCCTTGCATTTGCGCCTCTTCTCTCCAAGCTGCTCCAGAGACCACATGCTCCCCAAAGCCCTTCATAGCGTTGCAGTGTTTCCACAAATGGAGCCAGCTGCTGCCCCCAGCTGGATTTTGGTGCAAGCAGGGATGGTGCCAACTCTGCTAGGACAGTTCTCATCCCAGCCAGCCCTGGCACAAGAGAGTGGAGCCTGGCAGCCCTTCACCAGCAGCCAGAGAAGATTTGGGCCGCACTTACCGCGGTGCAAGGCCCAGACTATTGGTCTTTCACCTGCAAACACAAGACATAAAGGACCAAATGTTTCCACAGGGGGGTTCGGGGTCTGGCAGCCCCACCACTGGACCAGCTGCAGCCCTTGCTCCCTCAGTGCTTGCCGGGGTGGGGTGGTTTGGTGGCAATCAGAGAAGGAGTGGTGATGATTTGGAGATTATTTGCACCCTTGCTGCAGTGATTTGGCCCTGGATTTGATTAGTGAGCCAGGCCCTCTGTGTAATCAAGCTCATTAGCACAGGTGGGCAAGTCAGCCAATAAATTCAGCCGTTTCAAGTGTGTTAATCAACACCAATCAATTTGGCATCTGGGCTAAGATCTTGTAAGTCAGCTGGAGACAAGGATGCACTTGCCACCCCCCTGCCCACGCTCTCTTCCCCCAGCTGTTGCGATTTGATCCTTTGAATCCCAAATCTTGACCCCAGCCCTGAAATGATCAGTGAAAGGGCTGCTTCTAGGCTGAGCCTGCCAAGCAAAATCTGAAATTGGAGTGAATCAGGCTTGTGTTTGTGTTTAATGCTCGCGGCTGGAGCGGAGATACTCACACTGAGCTATTTCCCATCCAGCACTGACTCTGTTAGCTGCACGCTAGAGCTACAAAGACAAGGATGGCAGCATGTTTAGCACTAGGAGAGTTTTGTGAGGCGTGGACACCTAAAATCCCCCAGGTGCTGCCCTGGCTGAAGGTGGAAATGCCTCTTTGCATCCCCAGGAGCGAGACGTTGGGTGGATGGCCTTGAGATTCCCAAGGTGATGCCCACACGGAGATGCAACAGTGATAGCAAAGGGTAACAAATGTCCTTCTGGAGCGGCACTGATGCTGTGTTTTGGCATTGTGGGAGCAGAGGCTGCCCCGGATTGGGACGTACATACCCTCTCTTCCTCGCCATGGAGCCACACCAACCGCGGACCTCTTTAACCACCACACGAGTTAGGAGCTACAAGAGGAAAAGTGGAGGGTCACTGCATGGCCAATGGCTCTGCAGCCACAAGCCTTTGCTTTAGTGTATCCATTGCTGGGAGATAAAGTTTAGGGCTCTTCCTAGGGGAGATCTCATGAGCTAAAACCGGGAGTGCAGGAGGCTGTTGGGAAAGCCAAAGTTTGGAATTGATACGGGGCTTTGCAATTCATCCTGTGACTGTCCCTGTCCTCTGCCAGCAAGTGGGTGGCTAAAGGGGAACCCTTAAATATCATAGAATCACAGACTGGTTTGGGTGGAAAAGGACCTTTCAAGGTCATTGAGTGCAGCCCCCCTGCAGGGAGCAGGGCCATCTGCAACTAGAGCAGGTTGCTCAGAGCCCCCAACAACCTGTCCCGCAATGGGGACAGGGACGGGGCAGCGACCACCTCTCGGGGCAACCTGGGCCAGGGCCTCAACACCCTCAACACGAACAATTTCTTCCCTCTCTCCAGTCTAAATCTCCCTCTTGTAGTTTCAAACCACCCCCCTTGTCCTGTCCCCACAGGCCCTGCTCCAAAGTCTGTCCCCATCTTTCTGCCAGGCCCCTTCAAGCCCTGCAAGGCCCCCAGAAGGTCTGCGCGGAGCCTTCTCTTCTCCAGGCTGAACCCCCCCAGCTCTCCCAGCCTGGCCTCCCAGCAGAGGGGTTCCAGCCCTCCCAGCATTGCTGGGGCCTCCTCTGGCCCCGCTCCACCAGGTCCCTGTCTCTGCTGGGCTGAGGCCTCCAGAGCTGGGCCCAGCCCTGCAGGGGGGGCTCCCCAGAGCCCTGGCAGCAGAGGGGCAGGATCCCCCAAGCCCTGGCCCTGCTGCCCACGCTGCTGGGGATCAGCCCAGGGGGCCAGGGGCTGCTGGGCTGCGAGCGCACGGGGCCGGCTCAGCTCCAGCTTCTCACCCCCAGCACCCCCAAGTCCTTCTCTGCAGGGCTGCTCTCGATCCCTTCACCCTCAGCCTGGGCTGATACCGGGGGTAACAAAATGAGTCTCACTGAGGAGGCACCTACCAGACAAGCCAAGACGTCGGCTGCTATCAACATGTAGAAGACGTTGTTCCAGCCTGTGGGGGAGATGAGCCCTGCGAGAAGTGGCCCTAGAGCAGCACCTGCAAGGGCACAGGAGCCACATTAGCAGGTGGCCTTTTCACAGCAGATGACCAGGACCCACCATATTTTGGCACTGGGAAGAAATCAGCGCTTGGTGTCTCCCAGCTGTATATACCTATAGATCCTGTGCCATCAATGATGGCTGTGACCGTAGAAAGGGCTTTGGCATTTCCTTTGAGAGACTCATGGGTTCCCTGTAGGAATGAAGAAGTAAAATATAAGGAGAAAAAGCCTAGCTCCAGGGTCCGCAGCTGGCAAGTCCTGGCATGAGGTCGTTCACACTCCTGGCAGCAATTTCCACATGTTGGACTCAGCCATGGATGGGACAACTGATCCCAGACGCTGCCTGCAGCCAAACCCCAGCCAAACCAGGGTCACCAGCAGTGGGGAGGAATCCCAGGAGCTTTCCCAGCAAATTTTTCCACTCCAGTTGTGGCTGGAGGGAGATGCGGTGGGGCTGAAGCAAAGTCACACACAGCCAAGGTGAAAAAGGAAGAGGAGAAAAAGCCCCACCAAAGGGACGGATCACAGAAGGAGGTGGGACAGCTAAAAAAAACAAAGCTAAAATGCTAAAATCCTATCAGACATTCCCCTGGGAAAGCGGGAGCAGCCTTTGGGTGTACAAGGGCAGCACAGCAGGGTCCCTGGTGGAGCTCTTACCAAATCTGCAGAAACCGCTGTCGTAATGAGCGCATAGGGCCCGTTAACCAGAGCACCACAGATGATCAGCATCGCTGCGAGGAACAAAGGAAGCAAGGAGAGATGAAATCTTTGACGTGCTGAGAGTAGCAAGATGTCAGGTCTATTGTCCCCAGCCCGTGTGTCGACATCGCTGTCCAGTACATCCACCACTTGCTCCTCTCCATTTTCCCCATGGGATCTCACTCAGCCGGCAGTGACCACTCATCCAACACCACCCCCCTCCCCCAAATCCCACATTGGGAGCTCGGCTCGGGAGGAGAATTAAAGGCAGGCGAGTCCACAGTATCTCCCATCACCCCTTCGGTGACGGGAGCTGGCAGCGCTCAGGAGCCCCTCACCTATGGATGTGCCGATGCCATTCTGGCCGATGTGGTTATACAGGAACAGCTGGAAGAGAGACGTGATATGAACTATTCTGTCTTTTCCAGCTGCTTCCCAAAGTGTTTTCCCTGCAGCAGCACTCCAGGGACGGGAAGAAGGTGAGGGACTGAGTTACTGCTAGTGCCAAGCTTCACAACCTCCCCCTACTTGGTGTTCGAAGAGAAGATTGCCAATGGGGACGGGAAGCCAAGCGCGCCCTTGGCCTCGCATCCCGCCGTCTGCCTGCCACATGAAACATCTGGCAGCTGCCAAACAGGCGCTGCCGCGGTTTACAGCCCGGCGAGGCTCCTGCGCCTCTCCGCCAGCCAGCCAAAGCCAGATGGTAATTTGCCCCACCAGCACTATTAGGGGGACGTGGACATGCCACAGCCTCTCTGCTTTTCAGTGCGCGCCAAGTTTGGAGTGGAGAGGCTCGCGACCCAGAGCCAGCGAGCCCTGAGTTACAGCTAATTAGCTGCGCTCTTTGCAGCAGCAAAACCAAACGAGCTCCATGCAGGTGCTCAGGAAGGACGTCCTGGGCAAGCACCAGTGGAGCATAAAGCCATCAGCACGGTGGGTTTTGGGATGCAAAGTAGAGACAAAAGGTAGACCGGCTCCGAGGGACCCCCCAAGGCTTTTAGACCCCAAGGTTATGGCAGGATGGAGGAAATAAAAAACAAACCGAAAGGCTTGCGGCTTTTTAGCTGTCAAGAACTCTGCAATCACCTCCCAGCCCCCAGATCTGGACACCCACCCGGGAACATTTGGGCATGTGGGTCAATCCCAGCTCTCGTCTCGGCTGAGCATGTGACCAGCTCATCCCGGGTGCTTGGGAAGAGGAAGGTGGCCGTGATTCAAAGGAGCCGGAGGAGAGGAAAACCCTTGTGACTGGATTTTTTCCCCGCGTGACAACTCACCATGGGAGCAGCAACGACCAGCATCACGCAGCACGTGGTGGCCCTGCCGCCGGCGTAGTCGGAGATAAGGCCAGCGAAGATCCCCCCTGCAGGATGGAGTCACAAGCATCAGTTATGCCGCCCCAGCAGCAACACTTTGCCCCAGCTTAACCCAAAATCCGATGGGATGCTGCAGCATGATGCTCCTTCATCCCCCCTGTCTTTTTAGCAAGGTGCCCCCAAGGCCAAATACGGTAATATCAGAATGAAGAGCTTTGATTTATCCATCCAGGTGGTTTCCCTACACCCGCACACAGCTCTGGTCCCCTCCATGCTTGTAAAATGTATTATTTATCTAAGAACAAGGAAAGCCTGAACAAGTGAGACCCAAGGGATGGTGTCGCGATGGTCACCCAGCAGGCAAAATAAAAGTGAGGGGCATTTGTTGAGTGCTACAGGTGCCGAACAAACTTGGTTACGGAGCTCTGAGGAAAGACACGGTGTTACTTGCAAGGCACTCCCATGGAGGGGCTTTCTATCAAGGCCAGGATTGTCCCCAAATCACCCACGATCCACTCCCCCTGCCAGGGTACAGGACAAACCTAAAATGCCTCCAACATCGAAGAGGGTCGACAGGTCCCCAGCTTCCTTGGCCCCGAAATGAGCTGCAAGGGAGAGAAGAGGAGTGAGGAGATGCTCCCCCTTGCCAGGCTCACTCCCGCCTCATCACCCCCAAACACTTACCAACATTCACGATGTAGAGGGGCAGCCAGTAGAGGAAAGTGTAGCTCACCAGCTTGGCAAAGAGCAGGCACAAGGAGAACTCCACCACACCCTGCGAGGGGAGGAGAAGACATCAGAGGTGCCACCTTCTCCCAGCCTCTTCCAGACGGTGGGTTCTTCCCCAGCTTTCTGCCCCATTCTTTGCCCCATCCCTGTCGCGATGCAGGTGGCATCTCACAACTCACAGGTATGCGAAGCGCCCCAAGGAAGCTGATGGCTTCGGGCTCCTCGGCTGGCCGCTTGGGGCTGTTGGAGTGATCCGTGCTGCTCTGGCCCGAGATGCTCAGAGACCCCTCGTTGGAGGTGATGGCTTCAGGATCCTTCTCGCTGGAGGTCACCCCTCCAGGATCTTCATCGGAGGACATCTACAAGCAAGCCAAAGGCAGGAGAAGTGGCTCTACAAGGGGCTGAGACATCAGATTCGCTGGCAGGATGTGACCCAGAGGATGCTCACAGGGGACCAGCAATGAGCATCCTTCGTGACGACCGAACATCGCCCTGATTTCTGGTGTTATAACCTCACACCCCGTTGTTTTTCTGCAAACTGAGTGACCCCACCCAGCCCAGGGCAAGCCTGTTGCGGATCGAATCGACTCACATGGTGAAGAGGTGGGCTGCAGCCGACGTCCTCGGGATCTGGAGGGAGAAAGGAGATCCCATGAGAGCCTGGACGAGCCCTGCACCACCTGCTCTCCCCTCCAGTATCTCCAGGGGAAAAATGTGGGGCCAGGAATCCCCTGGGACTGGGCTGCATCCCCAGGTACCCGCTTCCCAGCTGGGAGCTAAAAACCCCAGTAAGATCCCAAAGGGCTTCCCAAACATTTCCTAGAAAGACAAACTGAGAGGAACGATGGGATGGATGACCCCAAGGGATCCCCGTGGTGGTCAGGTCCACGTCCCTGCTTGCCACGAGCTGACAATAAGTATTTGGGGTTGCCAAAAATGCTTAGAGATGGGCAAGGCAAAAAACTGTGATTGTGGCATTCTGCTGTGCTCTGGATCACCGCACTCACACTCCACAAGGAAGAAGAAGCAGATGATGCCCACGGCAGCGATGATGATGCCAGGCACAATGAAGGACAGGCCCCAGGCAGAGGAAACCCAGACACCAGCAATGAGCGATCCCAAGATGTTGCCAACGGAGGTGTGCGAGTTCCAGATACCCATTATCAAACCTCTCCTGGTGGGGACAGAGACAGGCTTGGTGTTGCTGGCGTGGCTGCTGGGGCCGACAGGGACCAGGATCAGGGTGGGACACGCCAGAGAAACACTCACTTTCCCTTCCCAAACCAGTTCCCGACGCATGTCACAACGGAGGGCCAGCCGGTTGTCTGCACCAGCCCGTTGCAGACCTGGCAAGAGACAGGCAGCATCACACAGCGCAGGTGGGCACCCAGCAAGCACCAACTGGATCCACGGAGCACAGCCCCTGCACTGCTTTGGGCAGCAGGGCTCAAAATCAGCCACCCTCATCCCAAAGCTGTCTAGAAAAAAACTCAGTTTGGGCTTTTTTTTCCTTGCCAGGGTAATCCCAGAGCCATCTGCATTGTTCCTGTGGCTAAACTGGGAGCGGCTGGTGTTGCCAAACAGGCCACTTGGCGAGATGGGCGCGCCCGGCGGTTTCAGCACCCACGCCGTGTGCGATCGGGTTTTGCAGGGAGTGGAAATGCCCAAGGTTCTCCCGCTTGGAAAGTGGGCCACCCCAACCCCCCAGAGCTACCGAAAAAATGGGATCAGGCTGCAGTGCTAAAACCCAGAGCGTGGGCGTCCTGCAGCACAGACGCACCTGCATGATGATGAAGTACCAGAGGACGTGGATGTCCCAGAAGTAGCCGAGGCCAAAGAGCATGGTGAAGAGCCCACTCAGCACCATCCCTCCTGACAGGTAGTAGCGCAGGGGGAGGCGCTCCCCAAAAATGCCGCTGTGGAGAGAGGGAAGAGCGTGGACACAAGCTGTCACCAGGGGTGCCGCCGATGGGTGTTGTAGCACTGAAACAGTGCCCAAATATTGAGCGGCTCCCTGGATGCTTTCCCATTAGCATCGCCCCAGCCTGACAGAAACCGCTTTCTTGGTGGATTGGTGCAAACTGGTTTGTGGAGGAAAAGGGGTGCAAAGGAGCTGGGTACCTGATGAACATCCCAATGGCGTAGGCCACCAGGAAGGCATTATCCAGTGCTCCAAAAAGCTCCTTGTAGTTCTCCCCATCTGGAAAGAAATATTAGGGCCATGTCAGCCCAGCCCCTATCCTGTTTTCCCTCCTTGTGGCCACTGGCTCGTCCTTGTCCCCCATCCTCAAAACCCTCCTCCTTGTGGCGGGGGCTCCTGGAGCACGGCCGGGTGCCATTAGCATTGGGACCCAGCGCCATCCTGGCCCTGATTTCACCACCCGCTGCTGCCCTTCAACCCTGGGGACAAGGGGCAGATGGACACTGCTTAATTACCTCCGGCCGCCTAACGAGCCACAACTTGGCTCAGGCCATGAGGGGAGCCCATCTCAGCTGCCACGGGGGTAGTTTTTGAGGTGACAGGAGGGGGCTCGGCCTTACCGAAGGGTGCCCAGCTGCACCACGTGGTGCTGTTGGAGTCATTCTGGGGGTTTGGGCCCAAGGCTGAGCAATTGGGGTGCAACTGGCTCTGCGGGGAGAGAGAAGAGGTGAAATCAGGACGCTCAAGGACCCTCACGTCCCCTTGCGCTATACTTGAAACTAACCTTGACGATGCTGATGGGTTTTCGGGAGAGGTGGTAGCTGGTGTAGCAGAGGAAAGTCAGGACCAGTGTCAGCCCCCGATACCTGTAGGATAAAGCGAGCAGAGGCTGCCCAGGGAAATGGTGGAGTCCCCCTGATCCCTGGAGGGGTTTCCAAGCCGTGGAGATGTGGTGCTGAGGGACACGGGGCAGTGGGGCCCTGGCAGCGCTGGGGGAAAGGTTGGACTCGATGATCTTAAAGGGCTCTTCCAACCAAAATGATTCTATGAGGCCGGTGTTGGTGGGACAAGGACGAGTCAGAGATGGGTGGCCTGTCACCACCCCTGTTGGAAAAGCTCAGCCCAGAAGCGATGTCTTGGACATCTCCAGCCTTGGAATTAGCCGTGTTCTTTTTCTCCCTGCTCCAAAATTCATACTTTTTCGAGAAAAACATCAGGGAAGAGCCAGCACCAGGCCAGGTTGATGGGATGGGGATGCGGATGTGAATTTAGCACAACTCTGACACTATCTAAATCTGCGGGGTCTTAGCAGCACAGGGGAAAGGGGAAAACCAGCCTAATTTCTGCTTGTTTTCCTCACAAAATATCCCCTCAGCACCAAATAGGGACTCCTCTTCCGGACACGTGAGCTGGACAGGCTCAGTGGAGCTGCAAGGCTCAAAAAGATCAACTGAGTTTTGGTCGGGGGAGCCACCATCCTGGCAAACCGCAGGGTGAGGAAGAGCCTTCCTGGTGTCACGGGTGGAAACGGGCATGAGATGGCAGCTGATTCATCATCACTCCCAGCATTATTTAAAGACAAGCTGGAAAAAAAAAAAAGGGGGGGAGGGGGAGGTGCCTCAAGCAATACCTGCCTCCGTTACTCCACCACAGAACAACTTTATCCCTTTTCTTTGGATTAAATGCAGGAAAATAAGGAAAAAAAATAGGGTTTGGGCTCAGGAAGAGGGATGCTGGTCCCAGCAAAGCCAGTAGATAAAGCCTGGAGAATCCCAAATAGGATCAAGCACCCTTCAGCGCAGGGTGAGCACCCCCGAGGAGCCCCATCCTACATTTAGAAAAGGTTTTACAGCAGCACAGAGGACGCGAGAGGTCAGGGGCAGCGGCAGTACTGGGAGGTGTCACGGGGTTGCTCCAAGTTTAGGAAAAAAATACCCAAACAAAGCTTTTTTTTCTTTTTTTTTCCAGTTTGAGCCCATCACCCTCCTCTTCCCAGTTTCATTTCCTCATGGAACTGAAGCAATTACGGGCACCCTGCAGACCCAGGGCAGCTCCCTGCTCCGGGGTACCAGCCCTGAGGCTGTGCCGCATTTGAAAAATTCCTCATTCCCACCCCAAAAAAAACCACCTGAACCCAAAAAATTCACCCCTTGATGACGATGGAGCTGAGGGAAGGGGAGCGGAGAGGCCACAGGGACGAAAGGGAAGAGAAACTTCACCCGCGGTACCTGACTCAGCCAGATTGTTGTTGGGTTTGGTTTTACCCCACATGTCCTGGCAGACAAAAATGCAGTACGAGGGTTGTTTGGCAACAGGCTTCCAAAAAACCCCATATTAAATAAAATGAAGCTGACAGTGGGCTTGTCACCCTGCCAAAAGGGAGGAGAGCCAGCAGGATTTATGCACTGGCCACATCCCACCAAATTTTGTGGGTGAGGGCTTGGCGTGTCCGGGGGCACAGCTCACTGGGTGAGTGCACTAGGTGCTCTTGCGCATCTTGAGGTTCCCCACAAGCCCCGTGCCCAGCCCCACGGCGCTGAGCAGGGCTCGGTGCCCTCTGTGCCGAGGACAGAGCCGGTTCCCGTGTCGTGCCGAAACCCCTGGGCTTGGTGCCAGCGCTCACGGCGGACCCAGTGCCCAAGGAGTAATTCTGGTCCCTGGGCAAGTGACCCCGGATCAGTGTTGGACCCCAGGCAAGTGACCCTCCATCCCCATAGGGGTGCCAGGAAGGTGACCCCTAATCCAGAACAGGTCGCTGGTGCCTAGTGCCCTGCTCCAGGGCCAGTTCCCATTCTGGTACCAGTCCCGAGTGACCCGCGGCTCCACACAGGTCCCTGGTCCCGTCCCAGTGCTGGTCCCCAGGCCACTGACTCCCCGGGCGAGTGACCCCCCATCCAAGTGCTGGTCCCCAGGCGAGTGCCCCGTGGTCCGGGGCCGGTCCCCGGGCAAGGGACCTCAGAGCCGGTGGAGGTCCCCGGGCAGTGCCCGCAGGTGCCGAGCAGGTCCCTGTCCCGGCGCCGGTCCCTCCCCGCTGCCCGTGCCCAGGCGAGTGAGCCCCGCTGCACGACCCGGCCCTGTCCCGCTGCCAGCTGCCCGCAGCCCGGCTCCCCAGCCCGGCTCCCCGCTCCCTCCCCGCTCCCCAGCCCGGCTCCCCGGCTCCCCGCTCCCTCCCGGCTGCCCAGCCCGGCTCCCCGGCCCGGCTCCCCGGCTCTCTGCTCCCTCCCAGGCGCGGTGCCCGCTCCCCCCTGGTCCCCCCGGTCTCCGCTCACCGGCT
>WEIS01031015.1:45697-65145 GCA_013389965.1 Todus mexicanus | reverse complement strand
GCTTCCCCTCCATCCGCAGCTCCGGTTAAAACGCAAATCGACTTAAAATCCATCTCGAAGGACGGCAAAGCCAAGTCGGAAAGCGGGGATGGGGGAAGAAACGCCAGGGTGGGGGAACTCACCTGCAGCCGGTTCCTCACTCAGGGCTCAGGAGTTTTCCCCCGATGCCGTTTTTCCAGCAGAAAAAGCTGGTTTTAACTTTTCTGTTTATTTTTCCATCACCCCGAGAAAGGGCTTCAGTGCCCTGACTTTGGCTAAGCCGCCCCAGCTGCGCTTTTGGGCTTATTTGCAGGCATATGGGGAGACCCCCAATCCTCTCCCAGGGGTTTCACAGCCCCCCGACCCTCAAAGGATCCCCTTTAAACCACCAGGGCAGGGCAGATCATAATTCCCAATTTCTCTTGGGGAAGTTCCTTCCTTAAAAATTCCTTTAACATCCTTCCCCACCCAGCTCATGGTAGCTGCTCCAGCCCCTTTGGAGGGCTGGAAAGGGGGGTCCCCGAGGCATGAGCAAATCCTTGGGGATCTGCCAAGGCTACGCTTGTCCTCAGCTGCCCCAGCAAAAAGCCCTGAAATCACTTAAACACATTTAGCCCTTTGCTTCCCTGGCCCCAGCGCATGTAAAACCTCCTGGGCCGGATCCTGCCCTTTCCAAATCCACCTCAACACCCGTTATTAGGTGCGCGGTGTCCTCCCCTGACGCAAATGGCGGTTAATAAATAGCACCAGCTGCCACAAAGGCCTCGGTGAATGATTGTCCAGTGGGAACCGAGGAGCATCTCCTGGCTCCACGCCACCTCCACGCCGAGGTCGGGGCTTTGCTTTGTGCCCAGCAGGGTGGCAACAGGGGAGTGGAAAAAGAAGGAAATTCTCCAGCACGCTCGGCCGCCCAGCCTTCCTGTCACAGTTAATATTGAAGAGGTGACAGGAGGGCAGCCGGGGAGCGGTAAATATTAATGTGGGGTTATGGTGCAACCTCTGTCCAGGAATGTGTGTTTTTTGGTAAAAATCATCTCGCTCCACAAATCCCTGTCAAGGCAGAAGAGCCAACTCACCTGGAGATGAAATACAGCTGTTTCCTAGGAAATAGCTCATTTCCAGAACAACAAGCAAGGCTGGGGAAGCACGGGATAGTTACTGGACAAGAGGTCCCCACCCAGAAGAAAGTGAAGGAGCAATAAATACCTGACTCTGGGAATGAAGAGGTTAGAAACCTCAATCCTGAAGAGATATTGACCCCGGCCGCCTAGTTTCTCCTCATTTCAAACTTCAAATGAGGCAAACGATGCTTGAGAACAGTTTATTTTGCAGCCAAACATCAAAAACTCAAGTGTCTGCCCATAAACCAGCCCCACATAGCAATGGGCTCCACCGACCCTCGCTCTGTGCTCCTGGTCTGGCCGAGAACACACTCGGAGCTAAAACAGGGAGAGAAGCAGCTTAAACCTGAGCAAAGGCACCGTCCTGCTGAAGAGAGCAGAGGGACGGGCAGGACAGGGCACGGCCCCGCTCTCTACTTACACCGGTCGCCAAAGTCGGGGGTGGTGGGGACGATGACCCGCGGCCGCCGTTGTCACAGACGCTTCCCCCAGCGAGTGCAGAGCGCGGCCAGGTCTCCGAGCGGCCGCCCGGCTGAGGGGCTCCTGCCCACGGGCTCGCAGGACAAGAGCAGGGACTGCAGAGCACGGCTGTAGGCTGGGCGGGAAGGGACACAGAGCAGTGTTAGGGGGCTCACCTCCAGCCCGAAACTGGGCTCAGCTTCAGCCTTTTACGGTAAAGCAGTGAGGAGAACCGGCTTTAAGGTAAATCTGTCCTGGGGTTTTCCGCAGACACTCCAGGGTATGAAGCTGTGCATGAGCCAAAGCAGGAAAGAGATTTTTATAAAGCCCAAATTTCTCTTCCCCCCTTCCCCCAGGAAACTACTCCCAGGTAGTTTTCCAAGCTATTCTCTGTCTCGGAGCTCTCCATCACCTAAGCAAGACCATTTCTCCCACCTTCATGCATCTTCCCAAACAGAATCACTGAGGCTGAAAAAGACCTTTAAGATCAAGTTCAACCATTACAGATGAGTCCGTTTTTCAGGCAAAGAGGTTTTCTGTGCCCATAACGAGCCTGTTTTGCAGCATTTTCCTTACAGTTCCCTCCTCCCCCCACACATACAAGTTCAGCATTATTTAACACGTGAGAGAGGCTGGGGCTTTGCCACCAAGTAACTAGGTTCCTCTAAGGAAGAGGCTGGGCTGGAAACAAGCAGCAGTGCACCCGCCTTGCCCTCTCCAGGGTGTATTTGTAGGGGCAGCTCTACACAGCGGCCTGGGAACATCTAAGGAGGTTTGATTTCTCCCTGTTGAACCAGGGATCCAGATCTAGGTGCCTCCTCTCCAGAAGCAGGAGCTCCTACCTTTGTGGTTTTTGTAGAAGACGCAGTTGTTGGCACAGGTATCTGGATGGGAGTCCCAGAAACTGGCCCTGCAGGAGCACAGCGGAGGCAGGTCAATGTTATAGAGCTTTATCTTTTCTCTCAGCTGGGCATTCAGAGCTTCGATGTACCTGAGAGGGAGAAAAGAGTCACCTCCACCAGTAACATCTGGCTTTGCGCGAGGAACGGGAACTCGGCCGTACCTCACGTGCTCCTTGTTTCGCTGCTCTTTGTCCTGAACCTTCTTCGCTCTCCTCTCCTCCAGTTTAAGCTGGGCCAGGGTTTCATAGGCTCCCTCATCTGGGGAGGGTTCTTGCTGGTCAGCCGCCTCCTGCATCCTTCGCTCCTCCACCCGTCGCTGGTTCTCCTTCTTGCTCTTAATCCTGCAGGCACGGGAACGCTTAGAGAAGGAGCTTCCTCATCACAACCTCCATCCTGGGTTGTGTGATCAGGACAAAGGGATCTAGACGCTGCTGTTGCATTCACCCAAACTTCCACAGCATGCGAAAGTAGCTCTGTGCTCACCAGGGCACCGACTTTCGAAGTTTTAAATATAAAATGGTCAAAACCACTTTCCAAACTTACTTCCTTCCCCCTGTATGGAAACACCAGCTTATGAAGGCTCCCCCACCCTTAACCTCCTCCTGCCTGCTGGTTTACTCACCACGATGGCCTTCTTTCAGTTCCCTCCTGGATCACATTTACATGGGCTCCTGCTAGGAAGTGCCACCCAAAGCAGCTGCACTTCTATCCTTTCAAAACCAGGAGTGGTGCCCGGGCTCTTTTAGATTCATCAGAAAAGCCCCACAGCTCCGCTTCCAGCTTCTGACTTAGAATCACAGAACCATAGAATGGTTTTGGCTGGAAAGAGACCTTTAAGATCATAGAGTCCAACCGTTCCCCCAGCACTGCCAGGGCACCACTGCCCCGTGTCCCTCAGCACCACATCTCCACGGCTTGGAAACCCCTCCAGGGATCAGGGGGACTCCACCCCTGCCCTGGGCAACCTGGGACAGGCCTGGGGAGCCCTTGAACGGAAGAAATTGTTCCTCAGCTCCAACCTAAACCTCCCCTGGAGCAACATGAGGCTGTTCCCTCCTGTCCTGTCACTTGTTCCTTGGGAGCAGAGACTGACCCCCCCTGGCTCCAAGCTCCTGTCAGGGAGATGTGGAGAGCCAGAAGGTCTCCCCTGAGCCTCCTTTGCTCCAGGCTCAACACCCCCAGGACCCTCAGCCGCTCCTCACCACACTTGTGCTCCAGACCCTTCCCCAGCTCCGTTGCCCTTCTCTGGACACGCTCCAGCCCCTCAAGGTCCTGCTGGGAGTGAGGGGCCCAACCCTGACCCCAGGATTCCAGGGGCGGCCTCCCCAGTGCCCAGTGCAGGGGGATGATCCCTGCCCTGCTCCTGCTGCCCCCCTGGTGCTGCCACAAGCCAGATGCTGGTGGCTTCTTGCCCCCCTGGGCACACCCTGGCTCATCTCCAGCCCCCTGTTGACCAACCCTCCCAGGGCCTTTTCTGCTGGGCATCTTTCCAGCTGCTCTTTCCCAAGCCTTATCCTGCTTATGGGGCAGCCTGGATGAGCTTTTCTTGCAGAAAGCTCCAAGGTTCTCATACCTACTCTGAAACAATCTTTAAAAGGCATTTTAAGCCATATCTTCCTCTATTTCCCCCTTCTCCCCTGCACCTCCATGGCTCTCAGGCCCTTTCAGCGGAATCTGGATTGTATAAGTCATGCCACACGCACAGCACGTTCCCTCCATGAGTGGCAATTACAAAGCACAAAGGCCATAAACTAAAGCATCTGCCATTTTATTTCCACCGACGAGTAACAAATGCAGGAATGTTTTACAGGCTGATTGCTGCCAAAAGGCAGCAAGAAAAGAAAATAAAATATCCAGGCTGGGTAGAAGCCAGGGGGTGAAAGCGTAAATCCAACAAGCTATTTTGGATGTTGCTCCGTTCGGGGGCGGAGGGGCTGTCGAATCTTTACATCCAGAAGGCAAAGTGCCAAAGCCAAACTTCTCTAGTCAGGTTATAAACTCCAAAATGTTTTTTAAATGAAGTGGTAATAGAGCCTTTACTACCCCACTGTAAATCTTCTGCTATAGAAACTAAGGCCAAGGTCAACTTTAGGCTTTACACTAAGCAATTACAAAACCAGCCCTTTTCCGTGTACACTCTGAGCTGCCCGTGGCTCCAGCAGCGTCCCTGCAACTGGGGCAGAAAAAAACCCCATACAATAAAAAGGTATCACACAAACTAGCAAGTCCCTGGTGTCTTGTCAGCACTTGCAGGGTCAGGAAAGGTCGAAGCTCCCAAGTTCTGATTTAAATGTCAGGAATGTGGCTGGAGGAATGTTTCTTTAGACTGGGCAATTTCTCTCTGAAAAGTGGCCATGGAAATCCTGCCTGCGCTGCTCCCACAACGCTACTGGTAGAGCCTTAGATGGGCAGAGCTCCCTGGCTTTATTTTTGAGCAAGGGAGAGAGAAAAATACCCCACATAAATCTAGAGTCTCTCTCCTATTTTGGTGTGAATTTGCAGAGCTCCTCCTTCACGAACCCCTTGAAAGGGAGGCAACAACTAAACCACCAAAACCAACAATGATACTTTCACACAGAGTTTGCAACTCTGGAACAAACGCTGTGAAATCTTTTTATTACACTGTATACGTTTATAGCTGTGAGGGTGAAGGGTCTGGTATTAAAAATCCTTATCTCTAAGATCACAGTTTAACAACAATGACATGACCTCACCTCAAAGTTTCTAAACACAAAGCACAGGGGCTTGGGATCAGTTCCCAAGAATCAAGGTTGACCTGCAGCTCTCCCAGCCCAATGCTTCAGCTCCCAACTCCTATCGGAGTGACTCAGAAAGCAGCCAGAGAAGCACCTCTGAAGGCCTCAGCACGGCCCAAGGGTCTCTGCTGGGGAGTTGGTCAAATGAATCCCACCCTATGGTGTAGAGGTTAGGCACTAAAATAAAGCCAGGGTCTAAGTCTCTCATCCACACATACTCACCGGGCAATTCTCTTCTGCCTCTCCTTCTGCCTCTGCTGCTCCTTCACTTGCTCTCGCTCGATGTTCATGAAGAGGCGCCTGTACCTCAGGTACTCTCTCTGACGCTGCAGGAAAGAAGAGGCACCTTTGAGAAGGACATCTAGGGGCTGGCTGGATCGATAGTGGGTGATTCCAGCGCATGTCTGGGGGGATAGAAACCTCGTCCCTTCCCCAAGAGATCCTCAAACATCTCCCAGTGCACATGCCCCAGGACTGAGAAGCTGGGGAGATGGTAGTTACCTAGGAGAGGAGCAAGACACCTCAGAGCATCAGAGCTTTGTACCAGCATCCCTTGACGGGACCTTTCTGTGGATGGAAGCTCTGCCACCTGGCAAAGTCCTGAAATCTCGCTTTCCTGGGGGTAAAACCTGATTCCCACTTCAACCCACTTCACCAGAGCTCTCTAAATTCCAGTACAGATCCACCTGGGGACTGGTGGTCCTCTGAGTTTCACTGGAAGCCTGTATCTCCAAAATATCCCTATGCACAACACTGAGCTGGATGCAGCACATGCAGGAGGATCAGTGAGGTGGTGAAGCCACTGCTGAGACAAATCTCAGAGCCCCACAGGGAATAACTCCCACACGCAAAGAGGTTCAGTGTCTGGGCTGTGGCTCAACTCCACCGGTGCAGCACCCGGAAGCCTCCTGGCAAAAGCTCACACCAAAAGCCCTCCCACTCGCAGGGGAACCAGTTGGTACATGGCCAGTTTGATGCGAGAAGTTTGAAGGCATGGATTTCTCCTCGTCAACACCAAGAGTTTTGAGCTGAGTTTGGCCATCTCACCCAGTGGGGAGAGAGAAAGGAGCAGGGGAGATGATCGAAGCTGAAAGCTGGATGGAAAAAACCCACACGGAAGAAAGTGCTGTAAACCCAGTTATCTTGGGGTGGATCAGAGCCAAGGGGATAAAATGCAAGGGGCAGAGGGAACTGCCAGGGGAAGGAGCAGCCTGACAAGCTCCAGCTGCTGTCACACCATCTAGAAACCGCAACTGCAGTGGAAAAATGCACGTAAGGAACAACGAAAAAAACCACAATTCATTCAAAATCCCCCCAAATTCATGCTGTGCAACTGCAAGAAAAAGAGAAGTGTTCTACTTCACAGCAGAAGGAAGAAGGAAAAAAAAAAAAGTCACTTCCTTTAGGCATCCAAGAGAAACATCATCTCTGCATTGCCTGGATCAGTGCGAGCAGGACTGTCCCAGACACAGGCTAGTCATTAAATCAGGCACTCAGCACAACACTGGCAGCCTGTGCTCAAAAACTGCTGTCCCAATGCCTGCCAGGCGCTGATATGGCAGAAAGCTTTATATCCCCAGCCTCAGATAAAGTGCGGTTTGTTTTTCTTTTTAAAGCATTTTTGGCAGCTTCTTTCTCTCCGTGCAACTACAGAAAGCAACGTCTTTGTTTTGCCAGGCAAAACGAAGCCCATTTCTCCTCCAACCCTTATTTGGATCTCAGATTTTCCAGGAGAAGCACGTAATGGTTGCACTCAGGGTCATGATGGACCTTGAAAAAAAGAAGCTGGTAGGCGTGTCCGAGAGCTGAGACACCATCAATGCTGGCAAACTTCTAAACCTGGCAGAGGTTTCATACATGAAAACTGCTCTTGAAGCCCCTTATCAGAGCCGGCAGCACCCCCTGTGCTCGATACCTTCCAGTCCTGAAGCGGAGAGGAAACAATGAGGACTTGGCTCCAACAGACAAACCTGCTTCTTGGTTTCCTCTTGGTCTACCCCAGCGCAGAGTACAAGGGGAGCGTGGTAATAGGTGTGTGGCCTCTGAGGAGGCTCAGCGAAGCTCAAGTCCGTCACCGCTCCATCACAGCGCTGGAAGGGAATGTAAGAGAACAGCAATGTAAGAGAACAGCATCAGCATCTTCGGTGATGTTTCTCATCTTCCTTCAGCAAAGTACTCCTTGCTGGAGGTGGCTCCTCTACACATGACCCCTACAGTCCCCAACAGGTAAACCAACTATGAGCTGTGCTGGTTTTCAGGGTACAGGGGGGTTTTTTGGATATTTGGTCAGCTCTAGACAGAAGAGACACATGCAACATCTCCACACGGGAGCCTGAGCACCACAGCTTTGTCAAACCACTTCTGAAGACACCCTTGGAGGAGGTTTCTGGTTTGGTTTAAATAGATTCACATCCCCCCTCCCCAAACTTCCATTACGAACTTGAAGTGCAAGTTAAATAACAAGAATACAAATAATAATAAAAATAACAAAAGCATCTGGGGAACTAATCAGCCAAAACCTCAGCATCAACCTCAACCGCTGTCCCTCCGCTCAGTATTTGTTGAGCCAGTATTTCTGCTCCTGACCAGTCTAATCACCGGCTAAGGCTGGGCACAGGCTGCTACAGCCACAAAGTATTTGCTAATTACTAGAGGTAATCAGGGCAGTTTCCACATCTCAGATGTTGCCTGAAAACAAAAGAGAAATCGATAAACACATCAGCTGGGTCCTCAAAAGCAGATTCCCACTGCCTCCCAGGGAGGTATCTCACCAGCCCAAGGCATGGGAATTGTCCAAGCCAGAGGACGCAAAGCTTGGGTTTTTTCCCTCTTCTCTTTTTTAGGAGGTTTCTGCCTGATTTGAAGCACCACCTGCAGCTCCTCCACTTGGCTCCAAGCAGGGCAGCTGGGCCAGAAGCAACGTCAAGTCCTGCTAGCTGCAGTATGGAGCTCAGTTAAGCAAACAATGCAATCACCCACACTCCAGTTCAGATTTCTCCTGAGCATCAGCCAACAGGCATCACGGGGCAGGAACACACAAAAAAACCCCTTCTGAAGGCACAGCTCTAAGATGCAAGCCACAAACCAGAAACTGCCAATCTCACTTCGCTTCAACACTGCTCTCAGGCCTGTGCTGACAGCAGTAGGCTTCAGAGTTAACCAGGCCTGAGGGAGCAAGCGCTCTGCTACAACAGCAGCCTCGCTGGCTCTGCCAAAATGTAGATGTGGTGCTGGATGTTGTAGATGTGGTGCTGAGGGACATGGTTTAATGGTGACCTGGCAGTGCTGGGTTAACGGCTGGACTCAATCTGAAAGGTTTCTTCCAACTTAAACAATTCTGTGATTCTAGATAAACCCAAATCCAAATGATTCAAACCTCTTAAAACCAACCAGCCCAGTCGTGTAGGTGTCTTACGTTTTCAAATTCAATTTTGATGTAGAAGTCGTCATCTGGCTCAGCCTGAGGCACGGCTGTCCCCTGGTCTTGCAGTTCAGCTGGGAGGTCGTGATGTCCTGCCAGAAGCAGTTGCTCACTCCCATCTTCTGTGGGTACTGTGGCCGGGTTGCAAGACTCTGATTTCTGGAGAAGGAGGATGTAAACATGGAATTCAAACACAGTTGCTTTGGTGCTAAGGGCCAATTCAACAGACTCAAACTGGTTTGGGTGGGAAGGGACCTTTCAAGCTCATCCAGCCCAACCCCCTGCAGGGAGCAGGGCCATCTGCAACTAGAGCAGGTTGCTCAGAGCCCCCAACAACCTCCCCTGCAATGGGGACAGGGATGGGGCAGCCACCACCTCTCGCGCCAACCTGGGCCAGGCTCTCACCACTCTCAGTGTCAATTTCTTCCTTCTCTCCAGTCTAAATCTCCCTCTTGTAGTTTCAAACCACCCCTCTCGTCCTGTCCCAACACGCCCTGCTCAAAAGTCTGTCCCCAGCTTTCTAACAGTCCCCTTTAAGTTCTGAAAAGGCCCCCAGAAGGTTGCTGTGGAGCCTTCTCCAGGCTGAACAACCCCAATTCTCTCAGGCTTTCTACATCCTCGAGCATGGGTAAGAAGCAGATTTAACCTGAGGGCACTTGTTCTGTAGAGTCAATCGAGATCTGTCCAGCAGCAACACAACATCTTCAAGCAGCACCACAGGGTAAGAGGGCCAGAAGATGTGAATTTGGCAGCATAACTAGTGACCACATNGGAGGGGAGGGGAGTGAAGACAAGGAGAAGACCTCTCTAGACGCCACTTTGCAACTGCAAGCAGCTGGGGGGAGGGAGGGCGGGGATCTTTGGAGTGACACTCATGTACGGAGCATCCTCCTTCAGATGGTAAGTGGGCAGGCTCCCTGGTGGCAATTAGCAATATTTTGAGAGGCAGCAGATTGTTTCCTACAAACTACAAAATCAGAATGCCAGAGGCAAACTCGGAGCCAGGATTTTTTTAACTTTTTTTTTTACCCCTTCCTTGCTGTCCCTTCAGCGTGCTGGAAAGGGAAGAGCAGCACTGCTGAGAGGGAAAGGATGGATCAACAGGAGGAGAGCAGCTCACACCAGGGATCCCCCGAGATGACAGAAGGATGGAGGATACCCCAGAGCTAGTCTGAACACGCAATTATTTGATAGGCACAGGAATTGCTCTCTCAAGCCTGCTATGACAGAGACACAACACAGGACAGCGGTTTTGGTGAGGACAAGGGAGTAGAGAGGAACCGTTATTGCTTTGTAAAGATGCTCTGAAGCCCTGAAGGTGGAAGAAAATGAAACCGTGGAAAAAAACCACCAACTTCAGGGAACGATTAGTTGGGAAAAAGAATTTAGGTAATGTGGTGCTGGGGACCTACAGCAGTGTACCAAAGCTTAGAGGCAAAGTGGCTGAGGACTCGGTGAATGGGATCATCTGAAACACCAGACAGATCATTTCCACACAGTTACCATCTCGGTATCTGCTTGAGAAAGCAGGGGAGAAGCTCTTTGGGTGGTTTTGACCTGAAATCTCGGGGGAGCAGGAAGAGCAACAATTTCAGGAACATGGATTACTGATGGCAGGGAGTGCAACTCTTTAGAGGGAAGAAGGGGAAAAAAAAAAGATGCAAAAAACAGGACGGAAGATGCGGCAGTTTCTATAAACTAAGGAAATGCAAAATACCCAGCCAGAGTGGGAAGAGGAGCAGCACGGTGGAGACAACCCTGGCTGAGCTCCAAGCTCTTCTTGTGCCCGCAATCCAGGCAAGCACAGAGGAAGTGGAACACAGGTCACATTACCGAAGGAATGGCACAGGAGCTAACACGAGCACAGGGGGACAGAAAAACAAAACAAGCACCAGAAAGGTCAAAGGTCCAAGCAAAACAAGTGAGATCAAGGTAATGAGTTGGGCTTTAGAAAGAGGGACTAAAAGAGACACTATTCAAGAAGGAGAGCTGGCAGAGGACACCATGAAGAGGATTTTATGTTTCTGGGCAGCGATGTTTGTGATGTTCTCAGCTGATAGGAACAGCGAGAAAAACTTTGAGTTATCATTGGGAAGAAAAAGATTATTCCCAGGAGGTAAGGTTTTTAAGCAGGCAGGACTTGCCCTGGTTTCCTACCAGGAATGGTGGACAAGCCGCTAAGGCCACCCCAGCAATCTGTGGAGGTCCAGATGACCAGAAAAAAGGCACAACAAGTGTCTGTCTACATAAAGGAGGGGAAAAGGAAATCCTAAAGAGAAGAGCTTAGCCTTAAGAGCTGTTTAAGTGCCTGCCTTTGGGAAAAACAAGAGGAAATCACCTTGCAAACTGCCAGAAAACAAGATAAGCAGCAACCAGCATAAATCTGCCAAGAGCAAGTCAGATCTGCCTGGTTTGAACTTCTCCCACAACAGAAGAAAGAGGCCTCAGGCAAAGCGCAGCAGAAGACGCCTCGAGTTTTGGCTTCGCTTTTGGCACGGCCTCATTCAATGCTTGTGCAAAGGAATAATCTATTAGATTAAATTATTATCTGCAACGTTGATTAAAAACACTGCATGAATTCGGCCTCAGCAGTTCACTGCACAAAAAGAGAGTAAGAACTAGGTGGGCCCTGCTGGGTAATTAAATTATTGGCCCAGATGACGGAAGGAAGCACCTTGATTACATTTACTCATCCCATCAAGCCACAAGTTGCAGAAGTATTTGAGAACAGGCTAAAAAGACTTGAAGGCATAAAACAGAGTGATGCAATAAATCAAAATATTCCTTACAGAGGGAAGCTGTTCAATCCTCCATCTTACAAAGAGTGTAGATGACCTATAGCTGCAGTAAGGCTCAGGTGGGAGGATGACCCCGATCCATCCCAGATTCCTCCCAGCCTTATTTCTGGCTGCTGGGGATGACTCCATGGGACTCCCACGCACCCTGCTTGCTATCATCTGTAACCTCCTGGGGTCAGGCCAGGCTGCTAATAGCCAAGCAATGAATCATTCCCTTTTAAGTCCTCAATGCTCAGCAAGATGAAGGTACATCTAGCATCAGAAAGAGGTAACAAGGTTTCTGAGCCCATAATTACACTGGTTCTGTAATTCTTGTTCGCAAAGTTCACTTCCTTGAACATAAATCCAGCAGTACACAGAAAAAGATGAGCTAGACCAGCCCTTATATAAAGGTGTTTTCCAGATAACAGCCAGCCAAGAACTACTTCACCTTTGATGAACCTGAGAAAAGAGATGGGAATGAAGAATTGCAAGACGGGCAGGAAACTGGCTCCGGTAGAGTCAATAAGACAAAATACCAGGTTGGGTTGCTCCTGGTGTTCTCCAGGATGGCCAAAGTACGTCAGCTGAAGAAAGGTCTTGGCACAGAAAGCAGGACAAGAGCTGCGATACAAAGCTGCTCTTGAGAACCAGAGTGACAGAAGCAGCATGAAACTCGAGGACAAAAGCTGAGGCACTTGGGACTGATCTCCTTCTGTGGCTCTTGTGCACTTGTTCAAAGAAAGCTTCACGGAAATTGTTGTGTGCTAACAGCTCTCTACTAGAAGCCAGTCCTGGAGGGGCTCCTCCAGATCTTTCTCATCCACACAGAAGAAGGGGTTGATGCAAGGGAAAGAGGTGTAGAGGTTTCTTGAAGGAATAGAGGCACCTGAGGGAAGGGCTGATCATCACATTCCTTCAAAATCACAATCTCAGCGGCCTTTTAAAAAATCTTGTTTGATTCACATTTTCTATTTCATACCTGAAAACAAGTATGTTTTCACCCACTTTATCCTGCTGCCCTCTCTGCAAGGCAGCAAGGGACAGAGCCCTTGGGCCACCAAAATCCATCAGATTGCTCATGAAAATCCAAGTTTGTTTCATCTCTGCTGGAGAAACTCACTTGCTCCTTAGGCCTTCCACATCTTGCAAGGCAATTCCTCTTACCTTCCCCGCAAGGCATCCCTCACTCACCTCCCGCCTCCAGATGCCACCAGGGAGTTCAGAAGGTCCTGCTTCTTGGGGTGCAGTTTTGCAGGACGCCAGCCTGCGCCGAACCTGCTTCATGGCCTTGCTGAGCTGCCATTAGGATGGAAGGGAAAGGTAAGAGAAACCAAGAGGTCACTGGCCGCTCCCCATGACAGCTACACCAAAAAGCTCAGCTGCACACAAGGGATCTCGCCGTACACCCTGCTCCAGCCAACAGGCTTCATTGAGGGAGCGCAACTCGACACAAAGAGGTAATGTGAAACCCAAGGTGTCTTGGGGAGCTGCCCCAATGCACTGAAATTCTGATCCAGGCACAGTAAAGGGTTTGGTTAGAGCTGATCTGCTCCAAAATCACTCTGCTGAGATCCCAGAAGTCCCAGACCCCCCTGATTGTCCTGCCAGGCATCCAGACAGAAGGGATTCTCCGCTCCAAGGGAAGCGAGGCTTCAGTTGGAGTAACTCCAGCCCGCAGGCGAACACAAGTTGCTTTATAAACTGCCAAACACGGCATAAGCATACTATTAAAAAAAGCTTGAGTCCCTAAGACAGGTTTTCCGAGACTTCCCACACCCCTGGTCTGCAGGAGACAAGCTGCAATGAGGTGGCACCACCTAGTGCCACCGCTCTGACAAGACAAGTCCCCGTGTTGAAGGAAAAATTCCCTGCATCCACAAGCAAAGGGACAAGTTCAACCACAGCGACCTCCAAGAAGACATCTACTGCCTGTCTGGTGGCTCTGGTAAGAGCCATGGAGGAGTACAACGATATTTAGTTAACTCGGTGAGAAAATGCAAGGCAATCATAGAATCACAGACTGGTTTAGATGAAACCTTTCAAGCTCACCTAGTCCAAGCCCCCTGCAGGGAGCAGGGCCATCTGCAACTAGAGCAGGTTGCTCAGAGCCCCCAACAACCTCCCCTGCAATGGGGACAGGAATGGGGCAGTGACCACCTCTCGGGGCAACCTGGGCCAGGCTCTCACCAACCTCACAGTGAAGTTCTTCCTTCTCTCCACTCTCAATCTCCCTCTTGTAGTTTCAAACCACCCCCCTCATCCTGTCCCACCAGGCCCTGCTCCAAAGTCTGTCCCCATCTTTCTGCCAGGCCCCTTGAAGCCCTGCAAGGCCCCCAGAAGGTCTGCGCGGAGCCTTCTCTTCTCCAGGCTGAACCCCCCCAGCTCTCCCAGCCTGGCCTCCCAGCAGAGGGGTTCCAGCCCTCCCAGCATTGCTGGGGCCTCCTCTGGCCCCGCTCCACCAGGTCCCTGTCTCTGCTGGGCTGAGGCCTCCAGAGCTGGGCCCAGCCCTGCAGGGGGGGCTCCCCAGAGCCCTGGCAGCAGAGGGGCAGGATCCCCCAAGCCCTGGCCCTGCTGCCCACGCTGCTGGGGATCAGCCCAGGGGGCCAGGGGCTGCTGGGCTGCGAGCGCACGGGGCCGGCTCAGCTCCAGCTTCTCCCCCCCAGCACCCCCAAGTCCTTCTCCGCTGGGCTGCTCTCGATCCCTTCACCCCCAGCCTGGGCTGATACCGGGGGTTGCCCTAACCCAGGGGCAGGACCTTGCCCTTGGTCTGGTTGAACCTCATGAGATTCACATGAGCCCACTTCTCCAGCTTGTCCAGGTCCCTCCGGATGTCCTCTGAAAACTTATTGGGGTGCACTCAGCTTCACCATATCATTGATGAAGACATTAAGCAGCACTAGTCACAGTACAGATCTCTGAAGCACACACAACACCGTGTTTCATTCAGCAAAACAACCCCATCACAGATGTAAAAGGTAGAAAGGTAAATTTTGCCCCTCTTACATTTCAAACCATGGGCATCCAGCATGTTGAAGCTGGATAAAGAACACTCACCCTGGCAGCTTGCTGCTGGAAGGGCTCGTTTTGTGTCCCCTGCTGCTGGGCTGGGTCAGCGCGGGCACCAGGACCACAGATGACAGGTGCAGGGTGGCTCCAAAACAGACACGTGTTCTTCCTGGGGGGCAAGTGCAGCACAGAGCCCAAGTACTGCAGGGCCACACAGCTCTCCCGCTCTGCCTGCCGAGACAGAGGTAAGAAGCCACGTGTGAACCTCTAACCATCATCTAGGGCTCTACTGGCTCAGTGTGGTGGTATTCCTTGGGATGGACATTCTTGCTCTCTATGCTGAGAGGGGCACAAAAGCATCCATGGAGCACTGCCAGTAGAGTTCCATGAGAACATCCCACTTGACCATGACTCCTGAGACCTGGAAACAGCCCAAACACCCCAAAATGAGTCCATTCCCTTCTCTCTCGACAGGTTCTGGCAAGTCTCCCTGGCCACTGTTTAAGAGGGTTAAATATAGAAACACAGAATCATTCTGTCTGGAAGAGACCTTTCAAATCATCAAGTCCAATCATTAACTCAGCACTGCCAGGGCACCACTAACCCATGTCCCTCAGCACCACATTTCCAAAACCTGGAAACCCCTCCAGGGATCAGGGGGACTCCACCCCTGTCTTGAGTAGCCTGGGACAGGCCTGGGGAACCCTTGGCAGTGGGGAAGAAATTGTTCATCAGCTCCAACCTAAACCTCCTCTGGTTGGGGCAACTTGAAGCCAGTTCCTCTTATCTGTCACTTGTTCCTTGGGAGCAGAGACTGACCCCCCCTGGCTCCAACCTCCTGAACTTCAGGGAGTTGTGGAGAGCCAGAAGGTCTCCCCTGAGCCTCCTTTGCTCCAGGCTCAACACCCCCAGGTCCCTCAGCCGCTCCTCCCCAGCCTCCCGCTCCAGCCCCTTGCCCAGCTCCATTGCCCTTCTCTGGCCANTAGAAACACAGAATCATTCTGTCTGGAAGAGACCTTTCAAATCATCAAGTCCAATCATTAACTCAGCACTGCCAGGGCACCACTAACCCATGTCCCTCAGCACCACATTTCCAAAACCTGGAAACCCCTCCAGGGATCAGGGGGACTCCACCCCTGTCTTGAGTAGCCTGGGACAGGCCTGGGGAACCCTTGGCAGTGGGGAAGAAATTGTTCATCAGCTCCAACCTAAACCTCCTCTGGTTGGGGCAACTTGAAGCCAGTTCCTCTTATCTGTCACTTGTTCCTTGGGAGCAGAGACTGACCCCCCCTGGCTCCAACCTCCTGAACTTCAGGGAGTTGTGGAGAGCCAGAAGGTCTCCCCTGAGCCTCCTTTGCTCCAGGCTCAACACCCCCAGGTCCCTCAGCCGCTCCTCCCCAGCCTCCCGCTCCAGCCCCTTGCCCAGCTCCATTGCCCTTCTCTGGCCACGCTCCAGCCCCTCAACTTGGAATCTTCTGATCTATATTCACAGGATAACCTAAAACAAGCCCACAGGAAAAATGGGAATGTGGAGACAGTACGAAAGCGGTGCTTACAAGTTACTGTCCCGGAGAAGGGGTAGCAGAATTAAACTGTTTTGCTTCACCTGAGTCATCCACTTCATTCACAACTCCAGCCTGGTTGTTTTTTAACTCCAGGCAATTCTGCTCAGGGTACCAGGACTCTTGTTTTTCTGCTGCCCAGCAACCTTTCCATGAGGAGGCAAAGGGCTGAAAGCACCTCTGGCACCAGAATGAGCCGAGGTGTCACACTGAGGGGACACCGCTTGCGGCTGCGGGGTCTGTTGTGACCACACGTTTCCTCGTTTGTTGGGGTTTTTTTTAACCAACAACCTGACATGAGGTCTAGTGGTTTTCTTCCCTAGGTTTACACTGGTTTTGGAGCAGTTTCTCCTGCAGGACTCCTGGTGAGGCAGGGACTTACTGCTTCATAGGACTTCTGCAGCTGCTGCTTCCTTTGCAGACGGACCTGCTGGTTCACCCGCCATTTCACCTCTCCCTGGAAACGCCTCAGCCTGGCTGCCTTCTCCCGTTGCTGCTCCTTCAGCTCCTGCTCCACCTGAAACGCTGAAGCCTGCAAGAGAAGAAAGCAGATTTCACATGATTTTTGCTACGTTGCAGCATTAGAGCAGCTTGAATTACACCTTCCCTCCCCACACCCGCATCTACAGGCCAGGCAAGCGGCACCCAGAGCAAACCATGTTTTGTTGTTCTAAATCTGTGCAGTAACAGCTTAGACAATGAGCCCATTCCCCACAGCATCCTCCTGGAGAAACCGGCTGCTCATGGCTTGAACGGGTGGATGCATCACTGGGTGAAGAACTGGCTGGATGGCCAGGCCCAGAGAGTGGTGGGGATGGAGATAACTCCAGCTGACACTGGTCACAAGTGGTGCCCCCAAGGCTCAGTACTGGGGCCTGTTCTCTTTAACGTCCTTATCAATGGTCTGGACAAGGGGATCAAGGCACCCTCAGTGAGCTTGCAGATGGGTGGGCATGTTGATCCACTGAAGGGTCAGAGGCTCTGCAGGGGGGTCTGGCCAGGCTGGATCAACGAGGCAAGGCCAACGGTCTGCAGTTCAACCAGGCCAAGGGCGAGGTCCTGCCCTTGGGTCCCCCCAACCCCCTGCAGCGCTTCAGGCTGGGGCAGAGCAGCTGGAAAGTGCCCAGAGGGAAAGGCCCTGGGGGGGTTGGTGCCAGGGACTGGAGATGAGCCAGGGTGTGCCCAGGGGGGCAAGAAGCCACCAGCATCTGGCTTGTGTCAGCACCAGGGGGGCAGCAGGAGCAGGGCAGGGATCATCCCCCTGCACTGGGCACTGGGGAGGCCGCCCCTCAAATCCTGGGGTCAGGGTTGGGCCTCTCACTCTCAGAAGGGCCTTGACAAGCTGGAGCATGGACTCGATGACCTCGAATGCCTCTTCCAGCCAAAACAATTCTATGACTCTATGAATTCTTACAAGCTTGGACTGACTCTAGCTCACCAGATACGCAGCACACACACCTCCTCCTTGAACTCCACAACACACAGAGAGAACGCAGCAGCCCTACACAGCAACTCCCTGCTCCTACTCCCACTCCCACTAAGGGATCTCAAATATCCAAAGCTCGGATCCAAAAGGAGCAAGACGGCTGCTGATCCCATCAATGGTCNAGAAACCGGCTGCTCATGGCTTGAACGGGTGGATGCATCACTGGGTGAAGAACTGGCTGGATGGCCAGGCCCAGAGAGTGGTGGGGATGGAGATAACTCCAGCTGACACTGGTCACAAGTGGTGCCCCCAAGGCTCAGTACTGGGGCCTGTTCTCTTTAACGTCCTTATCAATGGTCTGGACAAGGGGATCAAGGCACCCTCAGTGAGCTTGCAGATGGGTGGGCATGTTGATCCACTGAAGGGTCAGAGGCTCTGCAGGGGGGTCTGGCCAGGCTGGATCAACGAGGCAAGGCCAACGGTCTGCAGTTCAACCAGGCCAAGGGCGAGGTCCTGCCCTTGGGTCCCCCCAACCCCCTGCAGCGCTTCAGGCTGGGGCAGAGCAGCTGGAAAGTGCCCAGAGGGAAAGGCCCTGGGGGGGTTGGTGCCAGGGACTGGAGATGAGCCAGGGTGTGCCCAGGGGGGCAAGAAGCCACCAGCATCTGGCTTGTGTCAGCACCAGGGGGGCAGCAGGAGCAGGGCAGGGATCATCCCCCTGCACTGGGCACTGGGGAGGCCGCCCCTCAAATCCTGGGGTCAGGGTTGGGCCTCTCACTCTCAGAAGGGCCTTGACAAGCTGGAGCATGGACTCGATGACCTCGAATGCCTCTTCCAGCCAAAACAATTCTATGACTCTATGAATTCTTACAAGCTTGGACTGACTCTAGCTCACCAGATACGCAGCACACACACCTCCTCCTTGAACTCCACAACACACAGAGAGAACGCAGCAGCCCTACACAGCAACTCCCTGCTCCTACTCCCACTCCCACTAAGGGATCTCAAATATCCAAAGCTCGGATCCAAAAGGAGCAAGACGGCTGCTGATCCCATCAATGGTCTGCAAGAGCGCAGCTGAAAGCACGTCAGGGAAGAGGTTTGCAGAGCACAGGACAGGAAGAGCTACAGCTCCGGGAGGGATTGATTGATTGATTTATTTATTTAACCATCTGAAGTAAAAGATTAAAAGTAACAACCTAAAAATAAGGTAAAGGTTCTCAGTTGAAGCCAAGCCAAGCAATTCAGCTGATACCATCACAGCTTAAAGCGAAGCAGTGTCGCTCTCCTGGCTGCCACTGCAGCACGGCCTAAAGTATGAAAAAATCAGCGACGGGACAGAGAAAAAGGGTAAATCTGAAAAATCAACTCTGCGAACACCAAGTCGGATACTCCCTCCATCCCACTGACTGCCAGGAGCATTATCAAGCACAGCACAACCAATGCAGGAAAACAGGGAGAAATCTGCAGGGTCAAGCATGAAATGCAGACAGAGCTACAAGAAACAGAGCTTGGCACCCTCCCCCTTTGCAACCTCATCAGCGATTCTGATGCAGGAGGCATAAATATATATATTTTTTAATACCATCTCCTGGTGTATAGAAGTCTATTAAATAAGCTCCGATAACCCTGGGCACCTTCATCCATACCTGAAAGCTCCTGTGCCAGCACAGGAGAAGAACTGAGAACGCCCAGGCCCCCCTGAAAAGAGTTTGGCTCTCCCAGAAGTTTGCTGAGGTGGAAGTTCTGTGGAATATGGAGATGATTCATTTCCATATATTATCTCAACCTTTCAGGATTTAAATTACAATATGGAAATAAATCATCTCAGACAGGCAGGAGCTTCTGGAACACTCAGACATTAATTACAGGGGACTGAACTCATCATCCTCTATTTAATGCATTTAGTCCTCTCCTAATAATCCTCAAAGCAGAAATCCTTGAGATAAGCATTGATAAAGATTTTCTTAAGTGTTTCTAATGGGGTGCAGCAGAAATTGGCTCCAGACCCTGAAAAAGTCAACTTTTTTTTTTTTTTT
>WEIS01031015.1:12036-42985 GCA_013389965.1 Todus mexicanus | reverse complement strand
TCCCCCATAGCATTCCTGAACCCCCCCAAGCACGTTCGTATAACATCTCCCCACAGCGACCCCCCAAAAACCTCCTCCAAGGCTCTCTCTGCAGTACCCCCCTTAATATCCTACCAAAATCTCTCGAAGCATCTCTCTCTAGCACCTCCCGAATCCCTCCTTACAGCACATCCCTGTAGCCTTCCCCCAAAACACCTCCGTGTAGCATCCCCCCCGTAACACCCTCCCCTGGAGTTTCCCCCAAAGCGTCTCCATCCTGCTGGGACAGGACGCTCAGGTGCCTTGACCCTTTTTTGGGGGCCGGGAGGCTCCTTAGCGGGGGGTGGCAGTGGGTGCTGGTGGCTCCCTGGGGTGCTGAGCTTGGCAGGCCTGAGGTGGGGGGTGGGAAGCGGCTCCGGGCATCCTGCCCCGCATCCCCGCTGCCCTATTCAGCAATGCCCGGGGAACCGGCGCTAATTGGCAATGGAGCTGGAACGAAGCCTGGATGCAACCGCGGCTTCGTTTTAAAACTTGGGAAGGGAGAAAAGAAACAACAAGGGGGGACCTGCGTTGGGAGGGAATCCAGTTTTCCAGAACAACCACCCCCCACACACACACACAATAAAAACACCCCAACTTCAGGGTGCTCAGAGTCTTAAATTCCATGGAATCATCCGTGAAGAGGAGGGAAAACCTCAGCTGGGCTCGATGGGCTGATGTCCCCGGCCTCGAGCATCGTTCTAGAATGGGGAAAACATGAAGGGGGATGGGGGGTGGGGGGAGGAAATTGCAAATCGGAGTGGTTTTTCCCCCAAATAAATGTCAGCTCGAGGCCGCCAGAGAGGCGAGAGAAGCCAGGACACAGGGCTCTATTGAGAAAGGCCCGAACAACACAAAAAAAAAAAGGGAGAAAAAAAATAAATGAGCCGGGCAGAAAGCCAGGCCGGGAGCGCCGAGGGACGTGCCCGGAGTGGGGAAGTGAAGTGATTCGGGGCCCGAAATGTGGGGAGCGTCGGCCGCCCCGCGGGGCCATCCCTCTCCCCCCAGCCTGCTGCCGGTGACCTGGCTCCTGGCACTGCACACAGGTACGGAGGGGCGCCTGCTTGGCCGGGCCTGTGCCCATTTTCGCCATGGCTTTGCCCATTTTTCCGGGGGTTTGTCTCTTTCTGGGGGGGATGCGGATGGAGGATGCGGTGGCTGGGGTGAGGAGGGTGGTGGTACCCGACGAAGGAGTTTGGGGGGGGTGGTTGCTGTGCTGTCAAGCATCCCCTGCGCTTGGGAGAGGGAGGAAAGGGGGGGAATTGTGAAGAAGAACTGGGGGAAACACTTCTCTAGAGTAGGTCCTGCTGGGTGGGGGGACCCAGCAACACCCCCCCTCAAGCTTCTCTCCAGCTTTCCATCTTCCCCAAAAACCTTTTTACGTTCGTTTTTCAACATCCTCAACTCTATTTTCTTGCCTATCTTTGGCTTTACCCAAAAGATCATTTTTCACCCCATTTCTAAGGTCACTCCCATTCACCCCACCCTGCCACAACCCCCATAATTTATTCCCTAAATACCCACATTTTGGGGGTTCAACGAGTCCCAGATCTCCCCATCCTGGGTCTGGCAATGCAAGAAAATCACCTGCAAGGATTTGACACTGTTTTACCAAAGTCTGGACCTCAAACCAGCCCCCAGAGGCTCCATTTTCCTCCAGATGAGCCGAGGATGTGAAGCAAGGGCAGTCGGTTTTGGAACATGATAACTTTGATTTGCACTCTAAAAAAGTGTGTGGGATGCAGCTGGGGTACCTCAAAAATGCTGCTTGTGCTTTTTCCAAAGAAATTGGGATTTATTGCATAAAATATTTGGAAAAAGAGGATTTTGGGTGGGGTTTTGTAGCCAGAAAGGCTGGGAGGTCTCCATCCCCAAGCCAGGGATGCCATAGAAAATGGGAATATTGCCTGATTTCTTAATTAGCTTCCAAATTTATTACTTGGAGTAGAGAAAAAAATGAGCAATTGGGTTAAAAAAAAAAAACAAAAAAAAAAAAGAAGAAAAGGTTAAAAGGCAGTGATTTGTGGGTGCAAGGATGCACTAAAAGCAGCGCCAGGCGTATTTCCCTCGGAGGCTCCCCTCAATTTTTCGTGCTGGGGCATGTTTTCAGGGCTGAGCTCAGCGCTGCTGGGGAGGATGGACAGACGAACGCTGCATACCAATAGGTCCCATGACTTCCCTGGGCCTGTTTAAAGCCTTTCTTGCGCCCTCCTCGCCCTTCCCAGCTGATTTTCCCACTCTCCTCCCCTCCTCAGTATGGGGTTTGTTCATTGGCCGATGACGGCATCCGGCTGGGGGTCTCAGGGGAGGGATGAGGCTACAACATCTTGTGCAGATAGACTATTTCAGGGAGTTCCCCACCAAACTATTTTTTTTCCCCATTTTTTTTAATCCCTGTTTTTTTAAAAAAACAAACGATGATGAGCAACGCGCGTGTGCCGACCCCAGGATGCGGTTTTGCATTGTGGGGGGTGGCTGGACCAGAGCATCAAAATATCCACCCCTCCCCCCTGGAATTTTGGGGGTAACACAGGCATACTTGCAAAGGGCTGATTGAACCCGGCTGCAGCAGCGCTCCCACCATAGATGCTGGGTTTGGGGTGATGCAGGTGTTTTGGCAAGCGAGCGGTGGTTCCATCACCCTAGGAACAAGAGGGTTCCCACCCTTCCCTGCACCTTTTGGAGGTGTTACATGGATTTCTGCAGAAGGTTGGTTGCATCAGGCACCCTGGCTTGTGTCAGCACCAGGGGGGCAGCAGGAGCAGGGCAGGGATCATCCCCCTGCACTGGGCACTGGGGAGGCCGCCCCTCAAATCCTGGGCTCAGTTTTGGCCCTTCACTCCCAGCAGGACCTTGAGGGGCTGGAGCATGTCCAGAGAAGGGCAACGGAGCTGGGGAAGGGTCTGGAGCACAAGTGTGGTGAGGAGCAGCTGAGGGACCTGGGGGTGTTGAGCCTGGAGCAAAGGAGGCTCAGGGGAGACCTTCTGGCTCTCCACAACTCCCTGACAGGAGGTTGGAGCCAGGGGGGGTCGGGCTCTGCTCCCAAGGAACAAGTGACAGGACAGGAGGAACCGGCCTCAAGTTGCCCCAGGGGAGGTTCAGGTTGGAGCTGAGGAACAATTTCTTGCCCACTCTCAAGGGTTGCCCAGGCCTGTCCCAGGCTGCCCAGGGCAGGGGTGGAGTCCCCCTGATCCCTGGAGGGGTTTCCAAGCCGTGGAGATGTGGTGCTGAGGGACATGGGGTAGTGATGCCCTGGCAGCGCTGGGGGAACGGTTGGACTCTATGATCTTTGAAGCACTCTTCCAACCAAAACAATTTGATGATTCTATGACTCTATGTCCCACCTGGTTTGAGGAGCACTCCCACTTCCTGATGTGGTTTTTGGGGGTGATTGATGCATTTTTGCAAAGTTTTGCATTTCTCTGGGTGCAAGAAGCTTCCCTACACTTTTTGAGGTGATCTATGTCTCTTTGCAAAGGGTTGTGCAAAGAGCCTGCGCTCATCCTGGCGCTGGTGGTGGTGCTCAGCACAACTTTGCAGAGTGTTCCCTATTTTTCCATGGGCTTGGAGAACTGGGCAGCGAGCCCAGACTCTGCGCCCCACTGTCTCTCCTCACCCTAAGGTCTGCTGGCGGGGGTGAACATCACCAGTCCCACGTCGCTGGTGCGCGGCACGGCAGGCAAAGCAGCGCTGCTGTCAGTGCGCTACGCCAGCGCCAGCGCTGACAAGCCGGTGGTCAAGTGGCAGCTGAAGCGGGACAAACCTGTAACCGTCGTCCAGTCCATCGGCACCGAGATCATCGGCAACCTACGGCCCGATTACCGTGACCGCATCCGGGTGCTGGAGAACGGCTCATTGCTCATCAGCCCCTTGCAGCTGGCTGATGAAGGTGCTTATGAGGTGGAAGTGTCCATCACTGACGACACCTTCACTGGCGAGAAGACCATCAACCTGACCGTGGACAGTAAGCACGAGAAAGATGTCCAGTGGAGATGGATTCTCCATGGGATGTCTTCCCCGACCGCTTTTTGGGTGGGCTTTCTCTAACTGGGAGGTGATTTGGGGAGTTCAACCATACCATGCAGCGAAGCTACATCCCTGATAGGGTTTTGATGTCCTCCTTCCCATCCCTTGGGCCTATCCAGCCCTGAGACATGGTGTTACAGTGGTTCCTCTGCTTGCCCACAGTCCCTATCTCAAAGCCGCAAGTGCTGGTGGCCTCCTCAACAGTGCTGGAGCTCAGCGAGTTCTTCACACTCAACTGCTCACACGAGAACGGCACCAAGCCCACCTACACATGGCTAAAGGATGGGCGGCCACTGAGCAATGACTCCCGCTTGCTCCTCTCCCCCGACCAGAAGATCCTCACCATCACCCGCGTCCTCATGGCTGATGATGACATTTACAGCTGCTTGGTGGAGAACCCCATCAGCCACGGCCGCAGCATCCCTGTGAAGATCACCGTCTACCGTAAGCCACCCATTACCCTCTTCTAAACCCCTGAGGCTGACTATCCCTTCCAGATACTTTCAGCTAAAATTCTGGGGGGGTGTTGTCCCTCCTCATTCCCGTCCCTCAGGCCGGAGCTCCCTCTACATCATCCTGTCCACGGGCGGCATCTTCCTCCTCGTCACTCTGGTGACTGTTTGCGCCTGCTGGAAACCCTCCAAGAAGTACGGCTGGTGGTAACGCAGGAGCCAAAGGGGGCTGCTCTTATCCTGTCCCATCTTGCGCCATTCTGTGTTGTCCCATCCCATCTCATCCTTTCCCATCCTATCTTGTCCTATCTCATCACATCACATCACATCACATCACACCTTGTACTATCCCATCCCACCCCATCCTGTCTTGACCTTTCCCATACCATCTTATCTTGTCCCACCTTGCCTCATCCTGTCTCACCTCACTTCACCTCACTTTACCACATCTCATCTCATCTCATCTCACAATCTCATCCCACCCCACCCCACTCCACCCCCTGTCCCTCACTGCAGCGCTGACCCCTTCCCCAGCTGAGTCGCGGGCAGCCTCCCCCATCCCCACTGCGGTGCTGGTGTTGCTCCATTCCCTCTCCACTCCCCAGGGACAAGCGACAGGCGGAGACACAACCGGCCTCCGAATATGCTGAGCAGGACGAGGAGCGGCTGAAGCACGAGGGTGAGTTTTGGCCCCCACACAGTGGCAGTGGTGGGCTGGGTGACACCAAACGTCGCCACCGTGCTAAGCAAGGCCTTGCCTCACACAGCCGACACCATCCCGCGGAGCGGTGAGCATGAGCGCAAGAACCCAGTGGCTTTGTACATCCTCAAGGACAAGGTGAGTGGCCAGCAGAGCGCCGTTAGTGTGCTGGCTCTGTGTGCCGATGCTGGGTCTTGCACGCTTCGCACGCTTGTCTACCCTTTTGGCAGGATTCACCGGAAGCGGAGGAGGATTCGCCACCCGAACCCCGCGGCACGGTTGAACCGGGTTACACCAGCCCGCCGGTACCGGCAGCCGGTCGCTCACCGGGACCAGTGGGACGATCGACTCGCCGTTACCATCGCTCTCCAGCTCGCTCGCCCGCCTCGACGCGGACACACAGGTCGCCACCGGGTTCGCCAGCGCGTTCCCGCGGTGCCCCGCGGCTGCTGCGGACTGCCGGCGTCCACGTCATCCGGGAGCAGGAGGAGGCCAACGCCGTGGAGATCAGCGCCTGAGCAGGGAGGACACGTGCCCGCTTCAGCGGCGATGAGTGAGCGGGGACACCGGCGCAGCCCCGCTCCTACCACCGGGCATCGTTCTGCTCGGTGTAAAGTCACTAATTTGCTATTGATCCCACCCGGAGCTCCCCTCTTCCGTCCCCCGTCTTCCTGGGGCGTCGCTTTAATGACTTTCTCGCTGGGATAAGTGTGCAGGGAGCGTGCGGAAAGTACAAGTGTGTGCTGGGAGCGTGTAGGGGAGAACATGCATGCAGCGTGAGGAGAGAGCAGGCGTGGAGCGTGCAGAGAAAGCGTGTGTGCCTTGCACAAAGCATGCAGACGGCATGCGGGAGAGCAGGTTCACAGTGTGCAGAGCATGCGAGAGGGTGTGTACGGCGTGTGCAGAGAGACCGTGCGTGATGCACGCGGATAGATTGTGCAGAGAGAGCGTGCAGACTGTGCAGAGAGAGCATGCAGACTCTGTGCAGATAGAGCATGCACAGAGCGTGCCAGAGGTCACATACGGAACATGCAGAGAGAGCACGCACGCAGGGTGCAGAGTTAGCGTGCAGGGAGTATACAGAGAGCATGCAGAGAGCCAACAAAACGTGCACAGAGCATGCTAGAGGGCCTGTGTGCAGTGTGCAGGCTGCACAGAGCATGCAGAAAGAGCACGCACAAAACGTGTGGAGAGAGCACACACGGAATGTGCAGGCAGCTCTTGCACTGAGTGTGCAAGAGGACACACATAGGGCACGTGGGCAGAACGTAGCTGGCGTGTGCAGAATGTGCGAAGAGCTCGCAAGAGAGAGCTCATGAACAGGGCGTGCAGAGACAACATTTATAGCGTGCAGCTAAGTCCACGTGGATTTTGTGGGGAGTGGGCGCACAAAGAGTGTGCAAAAAGTGTCCCTGGAGCGTGCAGAGAGTGTGCATGGAGCGTGCAGATCAGACTGCGCATCACATTCGTGAGAGAGTGTGCCAGCACTGGGAGCGCTCTCCGAGAGCGCATGGAGTGTGCAGAGAGCACGAGCGTGAAGAGAGCCTGCGGAGCGTGCACAGAGCGTGCGGAGAGAGCGAGCACGAAGTGTTTTCAGAGAGCACGTGCAGAGCGCACCGGGAGGGCGTGCGCAGAGCGTGAGAGAAAGGTGTGCGTGAAGCTTGAGAGAGCCACGCACAGGGTATGAGAAGAGAGCACGCGCGCAGCGTTGGCACGGGGCGTGCGTGGAGCATGCAGGGAGAGCGAGCGTGAAGCACGGAGCGAGCATGCGAGGAGCGTGAGGACAGAGCACGTGCGCAGGGCGTGCACGGAGCAGATGGAAGGAGCGTGCGCGCAGCGCGTGAAAGGAGCACACCCCAAGCGTGCAGCTAAGGCTGGGCACGGAGAGCGCACAACCGCACGGGGAGTGGGCGCACAGCACGCCGAGCGAGTTGCGCGCTCTGTGCTAGCGCTGTGCCAGCCCACTGCACCACACAGGCCCATCGCTGCACAAAGCGGGCAGCGCGGCAGCATGCAATCTCGCCCGAGTGCGCGCACACAGCGGGGCAGCCTAAATGCATAGAGGTCGGGGGCTCCCTCCTCCCCACAGCTCCCCGGCTGCACCGTTCCCTTCACGTGTGCTGGAGCCCCTGGCCCGAGCGCTGCAGGGGGTGAAAATCCTCCAGTTTTGGGGCACGTGTCATTGCCTTCCCCTCCGCCCATCCCCACCCCCCCACCCCGAGGCCTTCCCGGGAAATAGGTTTAGGATGAAAATCAGAAAGGGAGCCGGGCCCTGGGGCACCCAGGGGTGGGTGCTGGGACCACCCCCCAGGCTGCTCAGGGGTGCACTACTAACCAATAAACTAAAAGTACTACCCGGCCAGCGGCAGCACCCTCGGGTGGCTTTGTGGGACAGGGTGCACTCTACCACCCCCACACCCCGTGAGAGGTGGGTGACAGCTGAGAGTGGATGAGCTTGGCACACCCAGCTGGCACCGAAATTTAACCTTGGGAGACTCTGGACCATTCACTCTGGTCCCTACTGACAGTGCCTTTAGCTGAGAGCTCATTGACTCTGGTCCCTACTGACGGCATCCCCAGCTGAGAGCTTGTTTCTTCTTAATTCGTCGACCGCTGAACATGGTGGGGGGAGGAGGGGGGGAACACAAAATTTCTTCTAATTAATTAAATTCATTAACCACTGGTGTCCCCAACTCCGCTGCCTCTGGGTCCCACTGGTGCCACCCACCACCACCAACTTGGCCGAGCTGTTTGTTCTTCTGTCTGTCTTTCCGTCTACTGGCACTTCCCAGCCCCCACATCCGCCTATTGTCCCCTCTCCATCCGGAGCCAGATCCGGCCCTGGCGCTGCTGGGGAGGGCCACGAATTTTGGGAGGAAGCGAGAAGGGCTGGCGGGGGCCGGCAATGGCAGGCGGCTGGGCAGCGGCACTGGCCGTGGGGCTCTGCCTCACCGTGCCGCGCTGGGCAGGTGAGTACAGACCCCCGGGTTTAGGGGGGGGGCGCAAAATACCCTCAACTCTGAGCCCCCCGACACCACACTGGGGCTGAGACTGTACCCGCTCAGCGCACCCATCACCCTCCATGTCGCCCCGCAGGCTGCCACTCCCCTGGCACAGTCATGACACCCCAAACCGTGGCCGGTAAGGACACCTCCCGGGGATGATGGGGGCGGGAAGGGGGGGACAGGAATTTTTTGGGCCCCACACGCAACCATAGCGTCCCCTCCCCACCGCAGTGCTGCGGGACAATTTTCGCCTGCAGCCGGGGGATCTGGTGGCCACAGCAGGACAAGTGTTGGAGCTGGATTGTGTCCCCCCGTCGGGGCACCCCGAGCCCCGCGTCACCTGGAAGAAGGACGGGGTGACCTTGGACCTGGCAGGCGGCCGCTACGCAGCCACTGACGGAAAGCTGCGGGTGGCACCGGCGCTACGGAGCGACTCTGGCCTCTATGTCTGTGTGGCAGCCAATGCGGCCGGCCAGAGGGAGAGCCGGGGCGCCCGCGTCTCCGTCCTGGGTAAGCCGAGGGTCTCCCATGGGTGGTGGACGTGTCACGCCCAACCGCGGTGCCACGTCTTCGATGTCCCATCCCGTCCCCTGCAGAGAAGCCAACCATTGTGCGGCGCCCAAGTGATGTGCTGGTGGTGGCTGGTGGCACTGTGGAGCTGGGCTGTGCTGCTCAGGGTGACCCGGAGCCACGGGTGCAGTGGCACAAGGAGCGTGGGGACCTTCCCTGGGGCAGGTAGGTGGTGGCAGGGTGGAGATGTCCCATCCACAGGGCGGGGATGGAGCTGATGGAGAGCTGGTGACCCACAGGCACAAGGTGGACCAGGAGCACACGTTGCACCTCTATGATGTGACACCTGCTGATGCCGGCACCTACGTGTGTACGGCGCAGAGCCAGCTGGGCACCGCCGCCGCCACTGCCCACCTCCATGTGGAAGGTGAGTCGTGGGACCTCTGTGGCCTCCACCAGCACGGGAACCCAGAGCAATCAAGGGATTCATGCAAGGGGATCCATCAAACAGGGTCCATCTAATAGGCCTCATCCAAGGGGCTGATCCAAGGAGATCATCTATGGGGAATCTGTCCAAGGGGGGTTCACCCAAGGGAGGTCCATCCAAGGAGGTCATCCATGGGGAGTCTATCCAAGGGGGTTTCATCTCAGAGGGGAACACCCCGGAAGGTCATTCCAGGGGAGTCTATCTAAGAGGAGTCCACCTATGGGGGTCCATCCAAGGGGAATCCATCCATGGAGATCTATCCAAGGGCATCCATCCAAGTAGGTCTATCCAAGGGGTTCTATCAAAAAAGAGTCTATCCAAATCAGTCATCTAAGAAGGTCCACTCAAACACAGTCCAACAAAGTTGGTAATTCCAAAGGGGGTCCATCTCAGGAGGTCCATCTGAAAGCATCCATCCAATAGGATCCATCCAAGGAGTCCACCCAAGCATGTCTATCAAAGGGGATCCATTCAAGAGAGTCCATCTAAAGGGGTCCATCCAAGCATCTATCCAGAAGGTCCATCTAAGAGGGATGCATCAACTGGGGTCTATCATGGGGTCCATCCAAGGGGTCCATTTGAGTAGGTCCATCCACGGATGCATCAGGGTATCCAAGCATGGGTACCTGAGGTGGGTGCCTGGGCAGGTGCTGGGTGACCTTGGTCCTGGCTGGCACTGCTGGTAGCCTCCCTCTGCCCCACAGACCTCCTATCGACGGGACAGCAGGAGGCCATGCCACGGGACTTGTTGGCCATGCGGCTACACCTGGACAACGGCACCACGCTGCCCACTGCTGCTGTCCAGCTCCGCTGGCAGGTTGGTATGATGTGGGCATGTCCCCTCTGGAGGGATGGGATGGGACACGGAGATGAGGCTGGACCTCCATCCCCATGGAGAGCTGCCCATCAGAAAAGGCCCTGGGGGGGTTGGTCAACAGGGGGCTGGAGATGAGCCAGGGTGTGCCCAGGGGGGCAAGAAGCCACCAGCATCTGGCTTGTGTCAGCACCAGGGGGGCAGCAGGAGCAGGGCCGGGATCATCCCCCTGCCCTGGGCACTGGGGAGGCCGCCCCTGGAATCCTGGTGTCAGGGTTGGGCCCCTCCCTCCCAGCAGGACCTTGAGGGGCTGGAGCGTGTCCAGAGAAGGGCAACGGAGCTGGGGAAGGGTCTGGAGCACAAGTGTGGTGAGGAGCAGCTGAGGGACCTGGGGGTGTTGAGCCTGGAGCAAAGGAGGCTCAGGGGAGACCTTCTGGCTCTGCACAACTCCCTGACAGGAGGTTGGAGCCAGGGGGGGTCAGTCTCTGCTCCCAAGGAACAAGCAATAAGAGGAACTGGCTTCAAGTTGCCCCAACCAGGGGAGGTTTAGGTTGGACCTGAGCAACAGTTTCTTCCCCAAAAGGGTTCCCCAGGCCTGTCCCAGGCTGCCCAGGGCAGGGGTGGAGTCCCCCTGATCCCTGGAGGGGTTTCCAAGCCATGGAGATGTGGTGCTGAGGGACACGGGGCAGTGGCACCCTGACAGTACTGGGGGAATGATTGGACTGAATGCTCTTTAAGGTTTCTTCCAACCAAAACGATTCTATGATTCTCTGTCCCACCTAGATCTCACCATGCCTTGTAACCTTTCCCATCCCCTCCAGATGCTGACACCGGCGCCAGCACCAGTGGGCTATGTGGTGCTGTACCGCTGCCTGTTCCCTGCCAGCACCTCCTGGGTCCAACACGACGCAGGCAGGGAGCTCAGCACCATCATCCCTGCACTCCGCAGGGGCCACCAGTATGAGTTCAAGGTCCGACCCTACGCTGGAGGGACCCAAGGCTTGGACAGCAATAGCAGGCAGCTCTGGATACCTGAGGAAGGTATGCTGGCTGGCCCCAGGGATGCCCTGGTTGAGGATGGTGGTGTCACAGGTGTCTCAGGCCCCTTGTCCCAACAGTGCCAAGTGCGGCGCCCCAGCACATCACCGTGAGCCAGGCTGAGAAGGGGAATGGCACCGTGGTCGTGAGCTGGGAGCCACCTCCTCCCGAGGCCCACAATGGCATCATCCAGGGCTACAAGGTTTGGGGTGGCGGGTGGTGGGGTGGGGCTGGGGGACTTCTGGCCAAGGAGGGTCCATCCAAAGCGTCTCTCTAAGGGGGATTCATAGAAAGAGGGAGTCTATCAAAGGTGGGTGTCTATCTGAAAGTGGCCATCCAAGGAGTGCCTGTCCAAGGGGGGATCCATCCAAGGGGGTCCCTCCAAGAGCGATCTCAACAAGGAGGTTTGTCCAAAGGGGCTAACCAAGGTGGAAGTCCATCCCAGGAGATCCATCTAAGGGATCAATGTAAAGAAGGGAGTCATCCAAATGGATCTAACCCAAGGAGGTCCATCCAAGTGGGTTCAGCCAGGGGAATCCATCTAAAGAGGTCATCCAAGGCATCCGTCCAAGAGGCGTTCATACGTGGGGGTTCATCGAGGGGATTCACGTACGGGAGGCCATCTGAAGGGGTCCATTCTAGGGGATTCATCCAAGGGAGTCCATGCAAAGGGGTGCATCCAAGGGAGATCCATCAATGGAGGTCCATCAAGGAGATTCATCTAAGGGGATCCATTCAAGAGCGTGAATCTTATTGGGATCCGTTGATGGGGGTCCACCAAGGGAATGCATTTAAGGGGGCCCATCCTCTTGGTGCCTTCCAGGTCTGGTCAATGGGTGAGGGCTGGCAGCGCCCCACCAACAGGACAGTGGACGGAGGCACCCGCCGCGTGGAAACCCTCCTCCCAAGCCCCGGGGTCGAATTCTGCGTCCAGGTGGCGGCTTTCAATGGCGCGGGGCTGGGAGTCCCCAGCAACACCACCTGCAGCATCCTGGGTAGGGGCCGGGGAGCGAGGTAGGGTGCGCGTGGGGGGTCGAGGTGGTGGCACCAGGGTGACACCAGTGGGACCCTTGCAGGGCTGACGGCAGGGAGCAGCAGGCTGGTGCAGGTGCTGCGGCAGCCCGCCGTCATTGCTGCTGTCGGCTCGCTGCTCTGGCTGGCCCTGCTCGCCCTTCTCCTCCTCCTCTGCCAGCGCCGCGCCAGCCGGGAGGCCGCGGCACGCCGCAGGTGAGCCACCGTGGGGTGGGGGATGTGGAAAGCCCCCCCGGCACGGTGGGGATAGGATGCCCCAATGGCTCCTTTTGCCCCGCAGGCTGGTGGCCAGTGACCCACCGTGGCTTGCTAGCCCCTGGAAACCTGGGTGCGCCCCTGGAAACTTCAGCAGCAGCAGCAGCCTCAGCAGCCGGCTCCTGGGCAGTGATGGCCGCGACCCCCACCCCTCCAGTGAGCTCCAGTGGGGACCGGGATGCCCCCCAGTGCCATGCCATCCCCACTCTTCCAGTGAGCCCCAGGGTTGGGACCCCCTCACCCAGTGCCATGGGCCCCCCACCCTTCCAGTGAGCCCAGTGGGGACTGGGACTCCTCACCCAATTCCATGGGACCCCCACCCATCCCAAGCAGCCCCACACACAACGTTGTGGGGCCCCCATCCATTGCCATGGGACCCCAACCCCTCCAGTGAGCCCAATGGGAACTGTGACCTTCACCCAGTGCCATGGGAACCCCCCCCCTCCAGTGAGCTCCAGGGCTGGGAACCCCCCAATGCCATGAACCCCCAGCCTTCCAGTGAGCCCTGAGGGGGAACTGGGACCCCCACCCAGTGCCATGGGACCCCCACCCATCCCAATGAAACCCCCACATGATGCTCTGGGAACCCCCTATAATGCCATGAGACTCCCACCCAGTTCTCAAGGACCGGCACCTAGTTCCATGCAACCCTTCCCCTGTTGCTGTGCACCCCCCACACCCAGTGCCTAGGACCCTGGCAGAGTGCTCTGGGACCAGCAAAGGGTGGCACCCCCACCCAAAGCCTGACACCCCCTCTCGGTGCCATGAGCCTCCCACCTGGGTGCCCCCCCACCGCCCCTCTGCGTGCAGTGAGGACCTGGGGACAGAGAGAAACAAGGATGAAGGGGACAAGGGACACTCATCTCAGCACCCTTGGGTGCCCTGACCTTTCTCACCCCTCCAGCCCTGTCCCTGGAGCCATCGAGCCTTGGGCCCCCCACGCCCCTCACCCGCAGCGGCCTCTGCGGGGGCCACCCGCCATGCCCTGGAGACACGGGGTGCTGTGGGGGAGGGCACCCCGGGGTGCGCACCTCCCCCAGCACCCCGAACCCAGCACCCTGGGAGCGCGTACGAAAGCAAGGTGGGTACAGGAGGACACACGAGGGGCCACAGGGGACAGCAGGAAGGTGACTCACGGCTCTATCCCCCCCGCCCCGTGCAGAGCTGCACCAAGTGCACAGCACCCCAGTGTTTACCAGTGGCCCCAGCCACGTCCACATTGCCGGGAGTGGAGGTGAGTGGGGGATGGATTTTGGACCAGCAGCCGGGTGCCCTCAGCGAAGGGGATGTGACAGTGACGCTGCCACCGCCGCGATGGCTGGAGGGGACCCACAGCAGCTGCCGGTCTTCAGCTCCCCAAAACTGCGACGAGGCAGCGCCTCGCTGGCCTCTGGTGTCAGCCGGTCACCAGCGACACCTCCAAGGCCACCCCATGCCTGGCACCCACCGGTGACCCGGTGAGTCTGGATGTCCCCACCCAAGGGACACAGATGGGTCCCCTGCATCCCAACCTTATGCTGCAAAAGCCACTGTGTCCCTTGCACCTGCAGGACTCCAGCCACTGCATGCCCCAGGGACACACCCCCGGTCACCAGGCATCCCAAGGACATGTCTCCCATCACCGGCATCCCCAGGGACACCTCTTCAGCCACCAGGTGCCCCAAGGATATGTCCTCCATCACTGGGACCCCCAGGGACACATCTCCAGCCACCCAACGTGCCAGGGACATATCCTCAGTCATCAGGTGCCCCAAGGACATGTCCCCAGTCACTGGGATCCCCAGGGACATCTCTCTAGTCACCAGGTATCCCAAGGACATGTCCCCCATCGCTGGGACTCCCAGGGACACATCCCCAGTCACTGAGAGCCCCAGGGATGTGTCACTGGCCACCAGGCAGCCTAGGGACATGTCCCAGGTCACTGAGCACCCCAAGGACATGTTCCTGGCCAGCAGGCACCCCAAGGATGTGTCACCAGTCACCAGGCATCCCAGGGACATGTCACCGACCATCAGGCACCCCAAGGATCCAGCACCAGGCACCAGGCACCAGAGAGATGTAATCTCATCTACCAGGCACCCCAAGGACATGTCCTTGGTCACCAGGTGCCCCAGGGACATGTCCCCAGGCACGAGGCTTCCCACTGAGAAGTCTCCTGTCACTGGGCACCATGGGGACAAGTTCCTGGCCACCAGGTACTGCAAGGACATGTCTTTGGCCACTGGACCCATCACCAGTGACCAAGCACCCCAGGGACATGTTCTTGTCCAGCAGGTACCCTGAGGACATGTCACCAACTACCGGCCACCCCAGGGACACATCTCCAGTCACCAGGCACCCTGAGGAGATGTCCCCAGTTCCAGGGCACCACAGGGACAAGTTCTTGACCACCGAGTACCCTAAGGACACATCCCTGGCCACCAGGCACCCAAAGGACAGGTCCCCAGTCAACGGGCGCCTCTCACCGGCATTCAGCGACGGGGTCCTCACACCACAGCAGGTGGCCAAGGACCTGGAGATGGACCAGGACACCACCTGCCCCAGGTATGCCCCATGCCCCTCAGACACCACCATGGTGGCAGCAACCACTGGTGCCAGCAGCATCCCCTCTATGTCCCCTGCAGCCCCCCAGAACCCACCACAACAACGTCCTTCTCACCACTGCACACCTACGGCTACATCTATGGCCCACCAGCCTCTGAGCTGGGTGAAGAGGAGGAGGAAGAGGAGGAGGAAGAGCAGCCAACAATGAGGGGCTCAGCAGGGGGGTCGCTGCTGAATGGCTGGGGGTCCATCTCTGAGGACAACTTTGCCAGCGCCCGTTGCAGCTTGGTGAGCTCCTGCGATGGCTCCTTCCTCCTGGACGCCAGCTTTGCCCGGGTGCTGGCCATGGCCATCGATGGCCTCTGCTTCAGCCTCGAGGACACTGATGGGGGCTACGAGGGTGAGGAAAGCGTCCTCAGACCTTCCCTGTGACCATCATCACCTCCCTGTGGGGGAGGCGTCCCCATGGTGACACCACCATCTCCTGCCTTCTCCCCAGCAGGTTCCTCACTGCCATCATCACCCTTGGAGAGGGTCTTCTCACCCAGGGTCCCCATCCCCACCTGGGACTGGGGGACGGTGCTGGGGGTCCCGCAGAGAGTTGGGACAGAGGCTGCCACAGGCATCCCGCAGCACGGTGAGCGATGTCCCGATGCTGGAGTGACGGGCGCCAGAGGTGGGTTGGGGTGTCATCCGTTGCCAGGTCATGGAAAATGTCCCCTTCTCTTTCCAGGTGGCCACGGATCGGGAAGTGGCAGCTCCTGGGCCAGGGCGGGTGGTGAGCCAGGGACAGGAGTGAGAGGAGCACGGCAGTCCCCAGGGTGTAGGACGCGGCAAGGCCAGAATCCCCTCGGTTCAGCTAAAATCCAGCTTTATTAAGCGGTTCCCCCAAAAGGGGCTCTTTACTAAGAAAAGTCACCCACAAAGTGTGGGTGGGCATCAAGATGGGTGGGTGTCCCTCCTTCCCCAGTGTCCTTGTCCTCCCCAAATATCCTCATCCCTCCAGAGTCTTCATACCTCCACATCATCCTCATCCCCCCCAAATGTTCTCCTTCTTGAGAAACCTCATCCCCCAACCATCCTCATCCAGCCCAAGTACTGTTGCCCGTCCCAGGTGTCCTCATCCTTCCCCAGTATCCCCATTCTTGTCCTCCACAAATGTCTCAATCCCTCCCCAAATTCCTCATCCTGCCCCAGCATCCTCAGTCTCCCCAGTGCAGTGTCCTCCTTCCCCAGCATCCTCATCTCCTCAACCTGCTTCATCCAAACCAAGCCCCATTGTCCACCCCAGGTGTCCTTGTCCTTCCCCAGCATCATCTCCCTGACCATCCTCATCACTGCTGGCAGTTCTCATTCCTTCTGACGGTCCTTATCCTTCCTGACCATCCTCATCTTCCTCAGCCTCCTTGTCCTACCTCGATCATCCTTCACACTCCCAAGTGTCCTCAATCCTCCCAAGCTAACTTGTCTTTCCTGAATGTCCTTGTGCCGCCTCCAAGTGTCTTTGTCCCATCTGAGCATTCTCATCCCTCACCAGCGTCCTCATCCCTCCTCAGGGCCCTCACCCCTTATGACTGTCCTTGGCCTTCCCAAGTATCCACATCCCTCCCAAGTGGTCCCCAGGGTCCTCATTGCTCCCTGAGCATCCTCTTCATCCCTCCTCAGCATCCTTGTCTCTCTTTAGTGTCCTTGTTCCTAGTGAGTCTCCTTGACCTCCCCAAGCATCCTCATCCTTTTTCAAGTGTCTTTGTCCCTCCCAATTGTCCTTATCCCTAAGGTCCTTGCACCCCGTGAACATCCTCATCCCTCTCCAGCTTCCCCATCGTCACTCCTCAGGGTCCTTATCCCTCGTGACTGTCCTTGGCCTCCTCAAGCATCTTCAAACCTCCCAAATGTCTTTGTCCCCAAGGTCTACTTCCCTCCTGAGCATCCTCATCCCTCTCCTGCATCCTCATCCCTCCCATTTGTCCTTTTCCCCAGAGTCCTCAACCCTCTTGAGCATCCTCCTTGTTCCTCCCCGAGCATCCTCATCCCTCCTCAAGCATCCTTGTCCCTCCCAAGCATCTTTGTCAACCCTGACTGTCCTTGTCCCACCTCGACCTTCCTCATCTCCCCCCTCGCGCTGCTGCCCACTGGCCGCTGGTTCTGTGCAACCTTATTCTCACGGTGCCACTTCAGAAATTAAAGAGCATTCCCCCATCCCCCCACGTCCCCAACCCCGTGTCCCCAACCCTACCACTGCCTCATCCTGTGATTTATTGTTTCTCCTGCGGCGGGCAGGGAAACGGGGGACCGAGGCGGCGGCGATGGCCGGTCCCTTCGCCGCGGTCCCCAGGTGTCCAGCTGCGCCCCGAGCTGTGGCCACGGGAGCTGGTGGAGCCACGGGATGAGACGCTGCCTGTGGTGGAGCAGCTGCCACGGGGCAGACGGGAGGGTTTGACGTAGGGTGAGGCATCATCTGCGAGGAAGGGGACAAGGTCAGGGTCCAGTGGTGACACCCATGGCACACGGTCGGTGGCTCCGGCCTTACCGCCACAGGGTGGGCAAAGGGTAGCCTTGCCCGGCTCCCACTCAGGCGAGGGGCCAGGGCTCTCGTCTGGCGGTGGCAGCGGCGGTGGTGGCAGGTCTGCGGCAGAGAGGCACAAGATGGTGGAGCCCCCCCACCCTGGACCCCCCTAGGCCCCTTCATTTTGCCCTCCACACTCACCTCCTGACTGCTTTTCCCAGCGATAGTGGCTGCATTTGGGCTTCGGGTGACTTTGGGGGGTCTCCGCGCGGATTTTCCCTGGGGGTGGTGGCAGCGTCAGGCCCCCCGTCAGCTGGAGACCCCCCCATCCACCCAAACTGACCCCCAGGGTTCACCTGTGCCAAGGGGGTGGCGAGCTCGGGGTGGGTGACCCTTGCTGGCATCTGGGCTCAGCGGGGGGCTGGAAGCCCGTGGGGGGGTGCTGATGTCATGGGGAGGTCTCCTGGCAAAGACAGGGGGTGGAGCGATGTTGGAGTTGGGGGTTCAGTGGCCATCACGGTGGCAGCGTGACCCCACCCCGCTCGCTGCTGCGCTGTGCCGGAGCAGCACGTGGTGCTGGCATAGCTGGATGACAAAGGCATGGGTGGGCTGAAGCACCGCAGCTGGATCTCAGCTGCGTGGCAGGGGTGAGATGGCACAGCGAGCTTGTGATGGCACAGCTGGAGCACATCTGGATCACAACCGCATGGTTGGCTTGCAGCACAGCTGGGTTGCAACTGCACAGCTGGATCACAGCTGTACAACTGGGTCACAGTAGAGCTGGATTGCAACCGCGCAGCCGGGCTGCAGCCGCACAGCTGGATTGCAAAGGTACAGCTGGCCCCTGATGCCACCACTGGATTGCAATTGCACTGCTGTATTGTAGCAGAGCTGGGCCACGAAGGCTGGATGGCAATATCCCGGACACCTTGTGATGGTGGTGGCACAGCTAGGTTGTTACACCACTCCCAGACCACAGCATCCTGGATGGATCGTAACAGCACAGCCGGAGCACAACTGGACAGCAGGGACGGTGACAAAATGGATGGATCACAAAAGGTCATCTGAATGGTGGTGGGACATCTAGACCCCAGTGGGCCATCCAGACCCTGATGGCTTGGCTGGACCACAGTGGCCTGATAGGACCAGATCATCATAACATGGCTGGACATCTGGACCATAGTGGGCTATCCGGATTGTGGTAGGACATCTGGACACCAATGGCATGGCCAGACCACGATGGCATGGTAGGGTTGGATGATGACAACATGGCTGGATTGTGACAGGGCATTCAGATCCCAGTGGGACACTTGGACTCCAATGGCATGGCTTGACCATGATGGCTCAGTAGGCCTGGATAGTGACAACATGGCTGGATCATGATGGGACATCCAGACCCCAGTGGGACATTTGGACGTCAATGGCATGTCTGGACCCAGATGGCATGGCAGGACCACGTAAGGACATCTCCTACCGGGGCAGGCGGGGGCTATCAAAGTCACGAAGACGCGGGATGTCCTCGATGGCACGGGGCGATGGCGTCAGAGTGACAGTGGACTGATAGGCAGAGGAGGCAGTGGGCGAAGATGCAGCGGTGGCACAGGGGACATCCTCACCAGGGTACCACTCCTCTGTCCCCAACCTGCGGGGTGAGGGCCACAGGGTGGATGCTAGGGCCAGCATGTCCTGGCCCATCCAGGCCCTCACACTCACCCTCCAGCTGCCTCTTCTTCCTCCTCGTCCTGGGTGCACTGGCTGAGTTCACTGGCCGAGGGCGGTGGGGGCAGCAGCTCTGTCCAGTTTACCACTGGGGGTTTCACAGCCTGCCCAAGCTTCTTCCCTTTGGCCCCTGTGATGAGGAAGGATAACAGAGCTGTTTAGACTGGAAGAGATCATAGACTCCAATCATTCCCCCAGCACTTCCAGGGCACCACTGCCCCGTGTCCCTCAGCACCACATCTCCACGGCTTGGAAACCCCTCCAGGGATCATGGGGACTCCACCCCTGCCCTGGGCAGCCTGGGACAGGCCTGGGCAACCCTTGAACAGAAGAAATTGTTCCTCAGGTCCTACCTACACCTGCCCTGGAACGATGTGAGGCCAGTTCCTCTTATCCTGTCACTTGTTCCTTGGGAGTAGAGACTAATCCCCCCCAGCTCCAACCTCCTGAACTTCAGGGAGTTGTGGAGAGCCAGAAGGTCTCCCCTGAGCCTCCTTTGCTCCAGGCTCAACAACCCCAGGTCCCTCAGCTGCTCCTCACCACACTTGTGCTCCAGACCCTTCCCCAGCTCCGTTGCCCTTCTCTGGCCACGCTCCAGCCCCTCAAGGTCCTGCTGGGAGTGAGGGGCCCAACCCTGACCCCAGGATTTGAGGGGCGGCCTCCCCAGTGCCCAGTGCAGGGGGATGATCCCTGCCCTGCTCCTGCTGCCCCCCTGGTGCTGACACAAGCCAGATGCTGGGGGCTTCTTGGCCCCCTGGGCACACCCTGGCTCAATATATGCTGGAAGGGGGTTGCAGAGAGGGGACCACAGGGAGGGGACCACACCACCAGCACCCGTGTGCGTCCCCTCCACCCATCCCACCACCCTACCATGCTCATCTCGGCTGCAGGGTGCCTGGGGTGTTGGAGGATCCATCAGTTGGGGATCCCCTCCTGGGTAGGGGGTCCCATGCTGCGAGAAGGGACGGGGGAAGGTGTGGAGTTCTTCAGCGCCTACCTCGATGGTGCTGTAAACTGGCCCCTCACCAGCCCCAGCCGCAAACTGCCCCGTCTGGGCAATATAACGGGTGATACCAGCATCTGTAGAGGGTGGCCACAACTGTCAGGGCTGACAGTGACCCCCTCCAATCTAAACCACCCATCCCCATGATGACCCCTCACCATTGTAGTATCTCTCAGTGGTCCCCAAGCAACCAGCAGCACCAGTTGCACCACTGCCACGCCACGTGTCCGCAAGCCACGGGTAACCACCACCGGCAGCCGCCCTGCGAGGAGACGGGGTGAAGGGATGGCAGCGGCTGGCACTGGGGGTTTGGGGAGGATGGGGGATGCTGCGGGGGTTACCTGGGGCTGCTGCGCACCGGAGCTGGGAAGGTGACTGTGGAAAGAGGTTGGGGTGAGCGCAGCGAGGGGCCGCACCAGGACCCCGCGGCACCTCTAGGCTTACCAGGGGTGGGTGTATAGGCAAAAGATGCTGTAAAGAGAGAGGCAGTGGGTGGCTGGTGGGTTGATGGGTGCTGATGGGGGTGGGGGCTCCCCAGGGGTGGCATCCCCACCCCTGTACCGGCAAAGTGGCTGAGCTCCTTCTTCCTCCGTCGGCGGCTGTAGAGCCAAGCGGCAAAGGCAGCGAGGATGACCCAGCAGGCGCCGCCGACGCCAGCGATGAAGGCTGGCTGCCTGGCCACCTCGGCCAAACGCTCGGACATGCTGCTCCCACCCTGTGGCCCTGCATCACGCTCTGCTGGGGGCGCTGCAAGAAACACGGGGAAGGGGGACACACCGGCAGAGGTGCCGAGAAGCCATCCCCAGCACTAGAGTGACCCCTGACACCCCCACCCATGGGTGGGGTGCAGCAGCGGCAACAAGAAACTCACTGATGTGGATGGGGACTGGGGCACTGCGGGCGCCCACGCCGGCACCAGTGGCAGCGGCAACTTCGGCACGGTAAAGGACGCCGGGGACCAGCCCCCGCAGCACCGTCGCCAGCACGGTCCCCTCCACACTCTGGTTGATGTGGAAGCGGCTCTCGTTGCCCAAGCACCAAATCTGGGCAGGCAGAAAGTGACGGGGGACAACCCATGGGGACACCATAACATGGTGTCCTAGGGGGACAGAGGGGACCCACTGCATCCCCATCACCATCCAGCATTACCCGGTAATCTCGGATGATGCCGTTCTGCTCGGCCAACGGCGGTGGCTGCCATGAGATGCGGATGCTGGTGCCGTTACCAGCCACTCTGATGGCTCGGGGCGGGGCACTGGGGGCTGCCGGGCAGGTGACACAGTGTCACCTTCAGGGTGTCCCTGGGGACCCCATCACCCCCCATATTCCTACACTCACCCGCCTCAGGGGTGCGCAGGGTACGCACAGCACTGTCAGGGCCATGGAGGTGATGGAAGTATGGTCGGACCTTGACCTCGTAGTCCTGTCCTCGGCGCAGGTCAGTGAGCAAGGCCTCCCCCTCCCCCGGCGCCTGCACCGCCCGCGCCTCTTCCCAGTGCCCACCACGCTGCCGGTACAGCACCCGGTAGCCCTGAACGAATGGTGCTTCATGCTCCACCTGGGGACCCACGGGGAAGGTGGGATGTTGGGGGGAGATGTTCAGCACTAAGAGCCCTGTACCAGCGGTATGGTGGAGCACTCACAGTCCAGGAGAGGCGGACGGTGCCCAATGGCAGCACCACTGGTTCCTGGAGGTGCACGGCCACTTGCGCCAATTCCTGCTGCACTTGCTCAGGGTACAAATCCTGCTGCGTGGGACTGGCATCTGCTGAAAACATGAGAGGATGCCGAGTCCATGGGCATCTTCACTGGTGTCACTGAGCGGGGATGTCGTGGTGACACCACATTCCCATGGTGGGTCCACGGGAACTTCCCTTGGTATCACTGAGTAGGGTTTTGGATGCACGGGCATCTCCATCAGCATGTCCAAGCAGGGGTGAACCCAAAGGTGGTGGGTCCATGAACATTTCCATTGGTGTCACCATGTAGAGATACACTAAAAGTTGATGGACTCATGGGCACCTCTGTTGGCATTACCAAGCTGGGATGCACCCAAGAGTGGTGAGAGCATAGACACCTCCATCAGCAGGATTAAGTGGAGTTGCATCCGAGGGTAGTGGGTTCATGGGCACCTCTTACTGGTGTCACCAAGCAGAGATGGACCATGGGAGGGTAGGTTCACAGACACCCCATCAGCATCACCGCCAGGTCTCACCTTGGGTGCGCACAGGCTCTGAGATGCCACTGGGGTCACTGAGCCCGTAGGTGTTGACTGCCCGCACCAAGAAGAGGTAGACAGTGTCAGGGATGAGGCCGCTCACCGTGTGGGTCTCACCCTCCACGTCGGCTGCCACTGTCTGCCATGGGCCACCTGCCGCCTGGCTGCCAAAGGACAGGGGTGACACGTGGTAGGGTGGCACCAGGCCACCATGTCACCCCTGCACTCTGAGAGGACTCTTGTGTGATACCTGAAAGCCTCTACTATGTAGGAGGTGACATCGGTGGCACCACTGTCCTCATTTCCTTTCCAGCTCAGGGTGACGCTGCTTTTGGTGACATTGGTGACCACAGGGGTAGAGGGTGGCCCAGGGAGGACGCTGGGCTCAGGGGAAGACGGAGAGAGGTCAGATCCATCACCTGCAGGGAGATGCACGGAGATCTGACGTGGCTTCATCTTCAGTGCCACGGTGTCCCCAGTATGGTGATGTCCCCGTGACCCACCTCGCACCTCCAGCGAGCCTCGCCAGCGCGTCTCGCCTGCTGAGCTGGTGGCTACGCACTCATAGTACCCAGAGTCTGTCACCTGTGAGGGGGAGAGCTCCTGCCCCATCACCCTGAGCACCTGGCACCTCGGCACTTGCCACTCTGAGCACCCATCTCCATTGCACCAATTCCCCTCAGCGCCCACCATCCTGAGTGCTCACCACCCGTTACACCCACCACCCTTTGCACCCACCACGCTGAGTTCCCACCACCCTGAGCACCCACTACCAGCTGCATCCACCACCCTGGGCACCCATTGCTGTTTACACTCACCACCTTGAACACCCATTGCCCTGAAGTCCCACCAGCCTGGGCACCCACCGCCCTAAGCATCCACCCACTTGAGCGTTCACCACCTTGAGCACCCACCACCCTGAGCATCTGCTAACCTGAACACCCACCTCCCTTCGCACCCACTACTCCTTGCACCCACCTCCCTGTGCAGCCCCCGCCCCTGGAGTCCCCCGATCGCTGCCGTGCCACCCCATGGGTGCCCCAGGAGTGGGTGCCTTGTGCCTCGGCTCCAGGCCGGCTCACCCGGAGGCTGCTGATCTTCAGGGTGCCGTTCTCTAGCACGTTGATGTGAGGCTGGGCACCCACCAGGGTGTTCCCGTCCTTCTGCCATCCCACACTGGCCGGCAGGTCACCGCCACCCATCCCACATGGCAACCACGCTGTGGCCCCGACCGGCAGCACCATGCGGTTAGTGGGGTCCTGGCGCTCAGCCAGCGCTACGGAGGGAAAATCCAGGAGTCCCTCAGTGCCGCTGGTGAACAAACGTGACCATTCTCTGCCGGCGCAGGACTCACCCCCCTCCACATCCAGGTGGGCCTTGGCCAGGACGCTGCCAGCCACGCTGATGGCCTGGCACTGGTAGTAACCGGCGTCGGAGGCCTGGATGTCGGCGATGGTGATGGCGCCAGAGGAGCTGACCGAAAAGCGGCCAGTGGGGTGCGGGGGCTGGCCAGGGAACAGCAGGGTCTGGGGGGAGGGAGGGGAGCAGAGGGGCTCTGAGTCGGGGAAGGAGGGGGGAAGATGGGGATGGGAAAGGGCAGGGATGGGGTGGGGACTGGGATGGGGACTGGGATTAGGGTGGAATGGGGATGGGGACAGGGACGGGACGTGGATGGGGACAGGGACAGGATGGGGCTGGGATAGCAATGGGATCAGGGATGAGGATTGGGATGGAGATAAGGATGGGATGGAATAGGGATGGGGACAACTATAGCGATAGGGACAGGGATGGGATGGGGATGTGACAGGGATGGGATAGGGTAGGAGTAGGGATGGGGACAGCAACGGGGTTGGGATGAGGATGGGATGTGAACAGAGATGGGATGTGATTGGGATGGGGACAGGGACAAGAGTGAAGATGGAGACACAGACAGGGATGAGGAAAGAGATAGGACAGGGATAGAGATGGGATGTGGATGGAAATGGACTGGAGACAGGGATGGAGATGGGGACAGGAATAGAGATGGAGATGGGGATGGGATGAATATGGGATGTGCATGGGGATAGGGATGGGAATGGGAATGGAGACTAGGACAGAGATGGGCACGTGGATGGGGACAAGATAGGGATCAGGAAAAGGATGAGGATGGGAACAAGGGTGGGGACAAGGATGGGGATGGAGACAAGGATGTGGACAGGGACAGGGACAGTGATGGGGATGGGGACAGGGACAGACCTGGCTACCCTCCTTCTGCCAAAAGACAGCAGGCGGCGGGTTGCCCTTGCTCTGGCACTGGAACGTGACGCTCTGGCCAGGGGTGACAGTCTGGTCACGGGGCCTGGTGACGAGCTGGGGGGGCACTGCCAGAGAGAAAAGGGATCACCTGGCTGCCCCACCAGCACCAATGGGTGCTCTGGAAGGACCCCCCCTTACCATGCACGGTGAGGGTGCCTGATGCCTCCGACCTGCCCACGCTGTTGTCAGCCACGCAGGTGTAGGTGCCCTCATCCTCTGCCTGCAGCTGGGTGATCCGCAGGGTGTTGTCCGGCAGCACCTCCCACCTGTGGGGAGAATGTTGGTGGGGCGCTGGGTGCCAGGAGGGAACCTACAGGGATGGGGATGTGGTGGGCATGTGGGATGGGATATGGGAGGGGATGGGATTGGGATAGGATGGGATGGGGCTGTGGGATGTGGTGCAATGTGGGATGGGATGGGAGAGTGGGATGGGATAGGGGTGTGGGATGGGATGGAGTTGAGGGATGGGATGGACTGGGATGCAGGATGTGATGAGGCTAGAGGATGTCACAGGGATACGGACTGCCATGGAGATACCTGGTACCCACTGTGCCAGCCCTGGCACCTGCCCTGGTCCCAGCACCCACCACACCAGCCCTGGCACCCACCGCTCACCTTCCCAGTGGCATCTCGCCCTCCTCCTTGCGCCAATGGGCCGCTGGCTGAGGGTCCCCCACTGCCTCGCACGGGAACTCCACTGTTCCCTCCACCAGCACTGCTTGGTTGAGGGGTCTCTTGCCGAATGCTGGACGCTCTGCAGGGTGGCTGTCAGACCTGGGGTGGCACCTACCCTCCCATGGCACCCCAAAAATTACATTCCCCCACGCACCAAAGACCACTAGCTCAGCCGGCTCGCTGTCCCTCTCGCCCACCACATTGGTGGCCACGCAGACGTAGACGCCGGCGTCGCTCTTGCGGGCGCTGGCCAACATCAGCTTCCCACCACGGATCTGCCGGGCAGCCCAGCTCAACCAGGGTGCAAAGAGGGATCAGAACCCTGCTCAGCACCCTAATTCTGGGGACACCTCACCGTCAGGCGCTCATCCTTGTCGCTGAGGCGGGCGCCGTTCTTCTTCCAGGAGATGCTGGGCTCGGGGTGGCCGCGGGGGGGGACACACTCCAGGATGGCCGGTTCACCCACCGCCACCACCACGTCCCCAGGGGGCTGCCGGAAATCATCCCGCAGCACTGGAGGCAGGGGGGACACCGTCAACCCTGCCTCAGTTTCCCTAGCCCTGAGGAATCAATCCCAGGGGGATCCCCCGAACCCTGGGCACCTGGCCTGGGATGAACCCTGAGCCCACGGGGGAGGCTGGGGGGGGACCAGGGCCGCAGTTTTCACTGGTTTTCATTGATTTCCAAGCAATTCTTTCAATTTCTTGTTAAAGATTTTCAAAAATGGTCAGTTATTTTCCTTTCTTTTCAAAAATTTTCATTTGCTTTCATTTATTTTCAATTATTTTAGTTTTTTTCCTCATTTTCACCTGTTTTCAATTATTTTAGATTCTTTTAATTTATTTTCATTTCTATTTACTTTTAACTTGTTTCCACTTATTTTACACATATTTTCCCTTATTTTCATTTCTTTTCACTTCTTTTCATTTAACTTCTTTTAATTTCTTTTCATTTGTCATTTTACTTCTTTTCCTTTATTTTCATCTTTTAATTTACTTTCAGTCATTTTCAATTATCTTTATTTTCTCTGAATTTCGCTTTTTTCCCACTTTTTTCATTCTTTTCTCTTATTTCCAACTATTTTAGCTTCTTCTGTTTTCATTTCTCTTCACTTCTTTCCAATTATTTCCATTTCTTTTCACTTCTTTCCGCTTAGCTTCATTCCTTGTCCCTAATTTTCACTTATTCTCCGTTGCTTTAACTTTTTATTTCTTTTCACTTCTTTTCAGTTCTTTTCTTTGCAATTATTTCTATCTTTAAACAAATATTTTCATTTCTTCTCTTCTCGCTTTCACGTATTTTCCCTTCTTTTCATTTCTTTTCAGTCCTTTTCACCTCTTTTTCCTCAGCACCCCAGTCCCTCACCTCCACAGCCACTCCCCTACTGGGCTCAGCGCTGACACCGGCCCCTATAAATCCCCCTGAGCCCGCAGCGTCCCCCACCCCAGGGACTCACCGGCCACCTCCAGCGAAGCGTTTCTGCTGGTGGCCTCCCCCAGGTAGTTCCTGGCCACGCAGACATAGACCCCCTCATCAGGTTTGCCCCGCCGGCCGTGGAGGATGCGGAGGAAGAAGAGGGACCCCCCTGGGAGGAGGGTGCGGTGGGAGCGGGGGTCCTCACGATCCGTCTCCACCCGCTCCCCATCTTTGTACCACTCGACTGCTGGCGATGGGCGACCTTCAGCCTTGCAGCTCAGGGTAGCCGGTTCCCCCTTGGAGACCAGCAGATCCGTAGGGTGCTCCACAATCCGCGGCGCCACGTCCTCCAGCTGCAGGTGGGACCCTGCGGAGAAAGGAGGAGGGGGTAGTCCCCAAAATCCACCCAGGAGAGCGGGGATAGGGGGCTCGGAGGGGCCGGGCATCCTCCATCAGGTTGCACGGCACCTTCCTGGCACCATCAGCTGTTTTGCTTGGTGAGCAGGAGGTGAGATGAAGCGTGATGAGATCTCAATACGTTCCCCTCCCTTGGGGAGGTAAGATGAATTGTGGCCAGGCCTCAGCCCAATTTCTCCCACCCCACCCAGGAGGTGAGATGAGGTGTGGACAGATCTCAGCCTGTGTATCTCCTGCCACCCCAATCCAGGACAGGTGCTGGTGGGATGGGAGTAGGACCAGGAGGGTGTCAGACTCTGGCCACACTGGGGGACAAGGATGGGGGATAAAGAAGCTCCACTCCCAGTAATGCTCTTTTTTCCACCCAGTTTGTCACTGGATATCCCTGGGGAAATGGGGCTGGGGTTAAATTCCCCCAATACGGGGTTGTTTTCCGCATCAGCTGCAAATGGTGATTTTCTGCAGTGGAGCTGGTAAGTCCATCTTGCAGAAAGCACTTAATTTTAGGTTAAACACCCCCCCCCCCCATATTGAGCCTGTGGGGCTGGGGCAGGGGAATTAACAAACACTCGTTAACACCGGGGTAACTAATACTCATCGATGCTGGGGTGCGACTGGCCGGGCCCACCCGTGTCCCCAGTGTCCCCCCCGGCTGGCACTGCAGTTCAGGCTGTGCTCACTGTGTGTCACTGCTGTGCCAGGGACCAGCTGCGAGCACACGCACACGCCAGTGCAAATGCTCACGCGTGCAGTTGGCGTGTCCACATGTGCGCACAGGCATGAACAAGCAGGTGGCCGAGCACAGGTGTGCATGCATCTGCACATGTGTGTGCTTATGGGCAGATATACGTGCATGCACACACATGTACACAGCTCCACGCATGCCCGCCGTACATTGGTGTCCCCTCATTTCCACACACATTCACACACCTGCATGCAGCTCCACGGGTGCACGCACGGCTCCACACATGCCCTGGAGCACACACGTGTGCACACACAGCTCCACACATGCACGTGCCCGCACGTATAGCTCCATGCACGCACACATGTGCACACGTGTGCAGACACAGCTCCGTGCATGCCCACCACACATGAATGTCATAGAATTATACAATAATAGAATCGTTCGGGTTGGAAGGGACCTCTGGAGGTCATGTAGTCCAACAGTCCTCCAGTGACCAGGAACATCTGCAGCTAGAGCAGGATGCTCACAGCCTCGTCCTCCCAATTGCACACACCTGGACATACATACACATGCATGCACATGCAGCTCCATGCACACTCACACCTGCACACAGCTCCACGCATGCCCACCATATATGCATCCTACATTTCCCTACACGCGTGCACATGCCTGCACACGCAGCGTCATGCATGCATACACCTGGGCACAGTTCCACACGTACACATGCATGCACACACACAGAGCTCCACAGATGTACACACATCTCTGTGCATGCCCACCACACACAGATGTTCACGCTTTGTACACGCATGCCCATATATGCACACACAGCTATGCATATGCGTGTGCACATGCATGCATGCAGTCCCACGCATGCACTTGTGCGCACACAGCTCCACGCACGCCCACTGCACATGCGTGTTCCCATTTGCACACACATGCACACACGTGTCCTCCACACACGCGTGTCCCATTCACACCCATACACGCTCCTGCTCCAGCTCCCAGCATAGGGGTCCTGGCTGTGGTTCGGGGAGCACCGTTGCCATGGGGATGGGGAGCGATGCTGCAGGGTCCTGGGCACCCCGCGGGGTGCCAGCAGGGTGGGGTGGGCGCAGCGGGGGCCGAGGGGCCGCAGCTGGGCCCAGCGGCTAATTGGACCAAGCGGGGGTCAGGCCAGGCTCCCTCCTGCGCCCTGCCAGCTGTGCCAGGGCGAGGGGGTCGTACAGGGCGTTGGGGACAACCCTCCCCACCATCAGCCACCCAGAGCCAGCTGAGAAGTGCAGGCGAAAAAAGAGGGGAAAGTTCCAAAAGGGCTTAAAATTCAGGTGAACATCCCCACCCTTACCACCCCCATCCCGGTACCCACAACCAGCTCCGGGACACGGCGTTTGGAAACACAGCGGCGGTTTGAAGACGTGGGATCTCTCCTGACTCAGGGGCTGGGGGCTGGTTTGGGGACACAGGGACAGTTTGGATACACCAGAGTCCCTCCTGGCTCAGGGCTGGTTTGGGGACACGGGGGTGTTTTGGGGACATGCGGGTGGTTTGGAGGCATGGAGTCCCTTCCTGGCTCGGAGTCTGTCCTGACTAAGGGTCTGGGAGTTGGTTTGGGGACACAGGGACAGTTTGGAGACAGCGGGAGCCCTCCTGTCTCAGCAAGGACACGGGACCACTCTGGGGACACAGGAGAGGTTTGGGAACACAGGGCTGCTCCCGGTTCGGAGTCTGGGGACCGGTATGAGAACAAGGGAACAGTTTGGGGACACAGGGTCCCTTCTCGTTCGGGGCCATGGGGTCGGTGTAGGGACACAGGGACAGTTTAAGGACAAGGGTCTGCTCCCGGTTCGGGCTTCGGGGGTTAGTTCTGGGTCACGGGGACAATTTGGAGACACCGGGTCAGTCCCGGTTCACAGTCCGGGGACCGGTGTAGGGACATGGGCCCAGATTAGGAACAAGAGATTCGCTCCCAGTTCGGGATTTGGGGACATGGGGCTGGCTTGGGGACGCCGCGATGGTCCTGGTTTGGTGTCGAGGGGCTCGTTTGGGGACACAGAGCGGCTCCCGGTTTGGGGATGCCGGGCTCGTCCCGGTTTGGAGTTACTGGGACTGTCCAGGGACACGGCATCAACTCCCGCTGCGTGGTCCGGGGCCAGGGAGCCGGTCTCGAAGCGGGACCGGTTTGGGGGTCCCAGCCCAGGACCGGGGGGCTGCGGGCTATTTCCAGCATCACCGCTGGACCAGGACCGGGGACCCCGGGGACAGCGGGACAGGAGGACAGCGGGACCCGGGGACAGCGGGACAGGAGGACAGCGGGACCCGGGGACAGCGGGACAGGAGGACAGCGGGACCCGGGGACAGCGGGACAGGAGGACAGCGGGACCCGGGGTCACGTACCGTTGCCGGGGGAGAGTCCGAGCGCGTCGCTGGAGCGGTTGATGCCGAGCAGGAGCTGGGAGGAGTTGGAGCCCTCGGTCCCCAGCGAGTCGGCGAAAAGGTTCATCTGCAGCAGCGTCTTCAGCAGGTACCGCAGCATTGCGGCCCGGCCCGGCCCGGCCCGCCTCGGCTCGGTTCGGCTCTGCTCAGCAAGGTCGATTCAGCGCAGTTCAGCTTGGCTTGGGCTCGACTCAGAACGGTCCAACCCAGCACAGCTCAACTCGGCTCTAACCAGCTCGGCTCTGCACGACCCAGCTCGGCTCAGCTCGGCTGAACTCGGCTGGGCTCAGCTCCGTCCGATCCAGCAAGACTCGGTACGGCTGAGGTCGGTTCGGCTCGGTACGATCCGACCCAGCGTAGTTTAGGTCGGCTCGGCTTGGCTAGGCACGGTTGAGCTCAGCTCGGCTGAGCCTGGCACGGCTCGGTTTGACTCAACTCTGCACGACCCAGTCCGGTACGACTCGGTTCGACGGAGCTCGGCCGTGCTCGGCTCGTTTCAGCTCTGCACGAACCAGCCCGGCTGAGCCCGGCTCTGAACGGCTCGGCTCAGCCCGGCTCGGCTCAGCCCAGCCCAGCTTAGCCCAGCCCGGCTCAGCCCAGCCCAGCTCAGCTCAGCCCGGCTCAGCCCAGCCCGGCTCAGCCCAGCCCGGCTCAGCAAGGTCTGGTCCGGCTCAGCCCAGCCCAGCTTAGCCCAGCCC